>CABHPQ010156613.1:0-33063 GCA_902168405.1 Peromyscus aztecus | reverse complement strand
CACACCCTCATGTGGGTCGCACATAAAATACATAACCAGATATCTTCATGTGACTTGAAAGCATATATATGTAAAATACTTGCTGATATGAACATAGAAGAAAACTAGAAGTCATATGTTATAAAAGTGATGCCCATTATATTATAGTTATTTAAATGTATACTAACAAATTATTACCCACAAGAGAAAACACAGCTAAACAAATAAAACTCAACACTTAAAATCTTAAAAAAATATATTTAGCCTTCTTCTAGGAAGGTAACTTAATTGAAGGAATGTGGATCCTGATATCTATCTGTCCCTGTGTGGTCCTGAACAGATGACTGGCATCTCTTATCATCAGTTTTCCCTGCATAAGGCAGGACCATGAGACTTATACCACAGGACTGTTGGGAGAACTGAGCGGGAACACATAGTGACTGCCCAGTGTTGACACGGAGAAACCCAGTGTACCCTTTCCTGCCTTATGACGTGTAATCGGAGATGGTTGTGGACTTCTTTTTCACGTTACTTAATATCGGTAATTGAGGATAGCATTTTAAAGACACGAACAGACAAGTATTCACTAAGATCTTATGTTGCAAAGTGAAAATCATTCGGTTTATTTTATTCCTTTAGCTACCATTTTTATAGTAATATCAACCCATCCAGGAGCTTTGCAATGAGGAAAGCAGACACATTAAAAGACGCTGTTTCTCAAATCTTGCAGTTAATAAGCAACAGAGTTAGACTTTAAATCCGAGAGTGCCTGATGCCAAAATCCATTATAATTCATGTGAAGCAGAACCACCAAGCTGTGACTTAGGGAAATCTTAATATTAACCCACAGAGAAGTTCTTCAAATAGCCAAATGGAGGGAAATAGTGCAATGTGAAATTGTCACATGAGTACCTGTAGTCAGATTACATATGTATTTGATTCAAGGTGGGTCACTTAACCACTTCGTTAAAAATAGGCTCCAAATATGCTGTTATCTCTATGCAATCTTCTCTTACATAAAGCTGACATTATCATAAAGCCCTTCTATACCTCACTGTATTAGAGTCGAACCTGTGTGTTTCTGTGTAATTCTTAAAAAACAGCGTCTATCTCACAGTTTTAGAGTACATCTTGAGAAGGGTATTTGGCTGGGGTGCAGGCTCAGCCAGAAGAGCACTTGCTGAACAGGCACAAGGCCTGGAGTTTGGATCCCTGGAACCCACCTAAAAGGTGGGTGCATGTGGCCACCCTTCTGTAATCCCAGTACAGGCAAGAGGTCAAGACGGGGTCACTGGAGCAGGATGGTGAGCTAGGTTCCTTCAACCCAGGATTTCTGGATCCAGTAGGAGACCCTGCCTCAATATATAAAGACACCCAAGTCCCTGCATTCATGCCCTCCCCCCACACATGCGCCTGCATACAACATAGGTACTTACACATAGAAACACACATGCACAAACACACATGTATGCCCACCACATGCACATACACAGAAAGAAGAGCAGTTTATAAGGCTTTTGCAGGCAGTGTTAATAATTCATGGCTCCCTAACAAAGTCATTAGGGTACAGGATTATTTAAAGGATAGTCTGTAAAAAAATAAAAATACCATGGTAATTAATAAATTCATGAGACATTCAGTAGGTTAGGTGATGATCATTATTAATAAATGTAAAACAGCCATAATTTCTATTCCAAGTTATTACTTTAGCATCAGTTTGAGTACATTAATAATAGCCCTAGAGTAACCAAAGCATGTCACTGTCTCATTAAGGAAAAGAAATTAAAAAGTACTTCCCATGGTGCGGTTTAACCAAGAGTGAGCCCAGACTTGAATCATCGACTTCTTCTCCCTTTGTCTTCTGTTGTTCCTGTCTGTCTGTCCATCACAGGACCTTAACTCTTAGCCTGTCTGTCTTGTGAATCTCCCTCCCCCCTCCCCCGTGTGTGTGTGTGTGTGTCCCTGTGTGTGTCTGTCCCTGCGTGCCCCCAACAAAGAGCTTTTGCTGTGTGTTAATTGAATAGCACGGAAAAGCATCACATGGGTGGATACTTAACAGAAACCTTTAATAGAGCTTTACAAGGGATTAAGTCACTGGCTCCATCTGACCCCAGCTGACCCAGATAGCAAACGAGCAAAGGCTAGTAAGGAATGTCTATAGGATGTCTTCAACACATGTGGCAGATATTCATTTTGTAAGGTTGCCTTCGACCTATTTGCTATTTCCAGCATGTATTACCATACTGTACATGCGTTACCCTTGGGAGCATGGGAGAGAAGAGAATCTCAGATTAAACTATGAATTAGCTTAGGTGTAAAAGTTGATTGTATGGGAAATCCACAGCAAGAAAGGATGGTTGTGACACTGCTTTCTTAGAAGCAGGGTACACAGAAGGGCATCAGTCCTACCTGGTCTCAAGGTGTATTACTAACTCTGGCTCTCAGGGCCAGGCTTTTTGAATGTAAGAGATATTTTAATAATATTATAGCATCGCAGTTTTGTTAAAGATTGTAAACCAATGAATAAGATGCCCATACAATTCATTTTCTGTGTGCAAGGGGCATTTCTGATGGGGTGACCAGGCAGCCTTGCTGACTGATCAGATGGAGGCTGGTGAGCAATGATAGCCCACGGTCTCGAGATGCTAACAGAGATGGCATTTAATACCATGGCATGATGTTTTTCTGAATTTGAATGAAGCATTCATATTCAGGCACTGCTACTGTGTGTGTGGATTCAGTTGCTATGTTTGAAAAGCACTGAGCAGCCTCAAGCCATAATCTCCTTTGTTTTTTGATGGGTATCTGTGGCCATTGGTAAACACTGAGACCAATGGTTCAGGCTCTGAGTCAGCTATCTGTGTTACCTCTGCATGTCTAGCAGCTTGGGTTGGCTGTGAGCCAGGCTGCCCTTCACTGCACATGTGTCTAAGGGTATAATTTGGTGAATTTGCTTGAGTGTAAACTGGGGTGTGGTGCCATGTGGTCAGACATGTGACTCTATGTTTTCTCCCCGTAGAACGCCATAGTGTCTGTTAAGGAGCTGTGTGGACTCCCTCCAATTGCCAGTCTGAAACAGTGCCTGTTAACCCTGTCCTCTCGTCTCACCACCAGCGACAGTGTTCCTTCCGTGTCTCTTGTGATGAAGGACAGCTTTCCTTACCTTGAGCCTCTGGGTGCAATGCCAGATGTGCAGAAGAAGATGCTGGCTGCGTACGATCTGGTAGGCTATTGCTATTGCAATTTCCCATCTCTTACCTGTGTGCATGGAAAGCCCTAAAAGCAGAGGCTCGTGGGTAGAATTCCGATGACTAGAACAGTTACTGCCTGTAAAACGTCGGTGGAGGTGGCAGCCAGAGCTCACCACTCAGTGTCCATCAAGCCCCTGTGAGACCTCTGAGGACGTGGCAGAGATAGAACAGTCTTTGCTTTGACAAAGAATGATTTCTCCAGTCCTCAGAAGCATGCCTCCTTTTCTTCTGGATGATGGCTCCTGACAAGGAGAGACTCAGCTCTCAGTGATGGATGAGACAAAAGACGTGCCTGTAAGCATTTCTAAGCTAATGATGCTATCTGATTTTATTCTGACTATATAATAGAATTTATGTAGTGATTAGATTTGGGGATAACTTTATTTTTGTGTTTCATAGAATAAACAAAATTAAAAAGCAAACGACAAAGTGTATAACATACCTAATTAGGCATAAATAAATAAATATATTTAATTAGAAGAGTACTTGCAAACCAGTAAGAGTAGAAAGATGTGGAAACTTCTTATATCAATCAAGAATAAGTTCTCCCACACGTGATATATGAAATTTTCAGAGAATAAAGAAAAATAAAAAATAAAATAATGTATCTTTTAAACAGCAACCCAATTATAGCTTTAAAATGCAAACTTTCATTCAGAAATTTAGACAGCAGTTATCTGGGGGAGTTCTTTTGCCAAGTTCTTAGGCGCCCAGGCTCCTTCTAATTGTCTGAGTACTAGAGTATGGGAGTATGGTCCTTATCTTCCAGGTCCAAAATGGCTGCCTACACTGTACTTGTAACATCTGCAGTCCACCCACCAGGGATGATGGAAAGGACACATCCTCCTTCTTTTAGGATATTCTTCTCTGGAATTACAGACAAGAAAAATATTACTTTTTCTTCCTCTTTATTAGCCTGTAGTTGATACATAGCCACAATTAATTGCAAAAAGCAATGTTAAATGTCATTTCAAGGGGACTAAAAGTTGTCTCTTCTATTATTAAGAAGTAGGAGAGACTGGACACCAGGGAACCGCACAGACTCCGCCACAGAAGTTGATTGGCAACCCTTTCCTCCTAAAGAACTATCAATGAAATACAGAGTACATTTACCTTTAAAATAAGTTTCCAATTAGTGAAGTTAATATATTAAATTAAGCATGGTGGTATGCCCTCATAGTCTCAGCTACTCCAGGAGATTGAAGCAAGGCAGTTGTTTGAGCCCCAAAGACCAAGACCGGTCCAGTCTTGATAAAATAATGAGACCCTATGTCTTGAAAGTAACGTAATGAGATATTTCCCCTTCCATCAAATGATTGGCTATGCCCTGCCCCTTTAATAATGGCGCTTCTAATCAGAAATGAGAGAAAACAAGGGGCTGGGGAGACAGCTCAGTGAGAAAAGTGTTTACTGTGCAAGCGTGAGGACCTGAGTTTGAATCCCCAGTGCCCACATAACATACTACACGTGATCACAGTGCTGGGGAGTAGAGACAAGTGGATCCCTGGAGCATTCTGGTCTGCCCTTGAGCCAAAACAGTGAGCTCCAGGTTCCATTAAAAGATATGCCCACACTTTAAAATATGGTAGAGAACAATGTTAATCTGCAGTCCTTGCTTATGTATGCAAGGATGTACATATTCACACACATGTGAACACACACACACACACACACACACAAAGGAGAATTTAAGAAGATCAATATTATTTCTCTGCCTATAGTGCAAAAAATGCTATATACATTGTTGGAGAAAAGTTAGATAAAACAACTTAAAATCCTTGTTCATTTTTTTTAGATTTATTGTTAGGATTTATATATGCATAAATATTGGATTTTCAAAATGTCGATATGGAGGGATTAGCTAAATTCCAGAGAGGAACCCAGGAACTGGAGAGATGGCTCGGCAGTCCTTCAGAGCTGTGGTTGCCTTTGCCCAGGAGCCAGGTTCCATTCCCAGCTCATCCATGGAACCTCATCTGTTTGTAACTCTGACTCCAGGGGATCCCACTTTCTCTTCCGGCCTCCATGGGCACCTGCACACATGTGGCATAATTCATACAGATACACAGATAAAAATAAAATCATTTTTTAAAAGATAAGAATCTACCAAATGGACTCCTTTGAAGCTGTCAAAAACAGTTGTTTAGAGGAATAGTAATGGTGTGGAGGATAATTCATTATGTTTTGTGCAGCAGTCTGGTTGTAATCATGTGTGTGCAGTGAGATTTAAATTGCATTTGTATGCATATGCATGTGCAAATAATGTATGTACAGTGAGATTCAAGTTGCATTTGTATGTATATGCACACGCAATGCAACTTAAATTGCATTTGTATGCACATGTACATACAAATCACATGTAAGGCTAGGAAGACATTAACAGTGATTACTTTTGTTTGTCATGAGTGAATTTTATTTTTTTATTTCTTCTTTTCTATATGCTTCCTGTGTTTACCAAGTTCTTTTTTAACAAACATGATGAATTGATAATAGAATAAAATAACTGTCAGTGAGGAAAATGCTAATATTTTACCATTAAAAATAACTAGGTGAAAAGCATCTGGTATAAACATTTTCTAACTGAAATGGAAAACCCCCCACTGAACGCAGTCTGCACACAAACGCTTGGATGGGACCTGCCTGGGGAGGCTCACCTATTGCCTGTGTCACAGTTTTCTGTGAAATCAATTTTTTCATCATAAAAGTGGGGATTGAAAGCTGTTCAGTGAGTAGGTATAATTGCCATCTAAGAGGTGAAATTAGGGTACCAGTTGCCATAGAGACAGACAGTAGACATCACTTATTCCCTTGTAAGCTAAGAAAGGAAAAATAATCCATTGTGAGGGCAGCCAGCCCTGGGAGCTGGGTCTGCATCGAGCAGAATGGCTCCTGGGCTGTGGTTGGACAGTGTCTGCTCCACATCCCAAGTGTCTGATGGCGTATTGTCCTTTCTGTTTTACCCAATAAATCAAAATCTTAGTATATCAGCCTATCTCTCGTCTGTTTTTAAAACACAGCTTATAATTCTAGGCAGAGCTGGGTTTTCACAAAACCTGAAATAGTTTACCATTAAAAGCAGGAATACTTAAATGGAGTCCAGTTATAATTCCCTGTGGAAATGACTTCTCATTTTGGTAGGAAATTGAATGAAAATAACCTGCTCCAAATTGCACAACCAGTGCACTACAAGTGATTGAGAACACTGTCGGTGTCTTTCCATCTTTTGGTGCTGCAAAGGGCAAGGAGGGATGTACCTATGATGCTGTTGACCCTGAAAAAGGAAACATTTTTTTTTTTCATTTTGCAGAACTGTGCTGTACTGGTTGGGCATCTTTTCTGCTGTTCATTAGCGTTTGTGTTTATTTTGAAGGAATTCCCTGAGATAATGTGCAGACCCAGAGTAATCATGTAAAAACATGGGCTGGATCATGTCACAACACTTCATCGAATTCTGTTGTGGCTTCAGATTGAAATAAGTTGGAAAGTGCTTACTGACACGTCATAGGGAGCTCTGTGATCTAATACCTCTGCAGCCTTACCGCCCTCCTCACTCTCCCCCAGACCAAACTGGTTCTGGCCTCCAGGCCGTTGTGAATCACACTGCATTTGCCCCTGGAATGTTCTTTTATTGTCTGGAAGGTTGCATCTTATCTCTTAATTGTTAGCCAGTCATTTCCTGAGACACCCTTCTCCAACTGCTAAGCCCCCTCTCCCCAGGTCAGTCTATCTCATCCTAGGTGTTTCCCACCACTGTAGCAGGCTTTCTGGGACCACTAGCCCCCAAACTATGACATGGAGACTTATTATCAGTTATGAGTGCTTGGTCTTATCTTATGCTTGTCCCACTTGCTCTTATAACTTACTTTAACCTGTTTCTCTTCATTGGTGTTTTGCCTTCGGGCTTTTTACTTTTTATTCAGTCTGTATGTCCTACTTTCTTGTTTCCTCTGTGTCTGGCTGACTGGAAGCTGCCTGGATGCCTGGTCCCTGGTGTCTCCCTCTCTTCCTCCCCACCCCCTCACCTAGATTCCTCCTCTTACTTATGTTCTCTGCCCACCAGCCCCGCATATCCATCTACTGCCTAACTATTGGCCATTCAGCTTTTTATTAGGCCAATCAGGTGCCTTAGGCAGGCAAGGTGAAACAAATGCAACACATCTTTACATAGTTAAACAAATGCAGCATAAACCAATGTAACACATCTTTGCATAGTTAAACAAATGCAGCATAAACAAATGTAACACATCTTTACATAGTTAAACAAATGCAGCATAAACAAATGTAACACATCTTTACATAGTTAAAGTAATATTCTGCAGCATAAACAAATGTAACACATCTTTACATACTTCAAGTAATATTCCACACCACACCACACTACTCAGAAATGTTGAGTAGTAATCTACTCAAGCTTTTAAAAATAATTTCCTTTATCTTCTCTTAATCCCTCAATTTGAATGTGTGCTCCATGAGGATGGAGACCTTGTTTGCTCCATACTGTTCTCTTTAAAACAGTGTTAGCATGCAATATGTTATAATCAACTTTAGTTGATTAAACAAGAGCTGCAGGCATCTGTTGCTAATGCAAAACTAAAATGTAGTTTTAGCTGGTGATGGAGCATCCCACTTCTGTTTTATCTCTTCGATGCCAGCCTGGGTGTCTTACTCCCTTTCCCGCAGACTCAGGCAGAAGGACCATTTTGCCAGCCTCGTTTACTATTCCCATGCCTTCCTTCAGTCACTCCGACTTCCTTCCCACCACCTTCTCACTCTCCACCCTTTGATTTCTATTCCACACCACTTGTAGAAACTTCCTAGTCTTCTTTCTCCAGCGGTGCAAGTCCAGCTTCTGGTCTTTACCTTTTGCAAAGCCGGTTTTATTAAGAAAGCATTCATTATTGACTTTACGCACCGCATCAGGACTTTCTCTTTGGACCTATGTGTGTCCATGTCCTTAGCCTTTCTGTTAGTCAAGGAACACACACATTTCGGACGCCTGTCCTATGTAAGGTGCTGTGTGAAGTGCTAGGATTTTTCCTAACAGAGTGGGTAGTTCTAATGGGAGGGTGAAACTTACAATGGAGAGGGAAAGAACAGTGACACTCAGGTGAGAGTCATCAGCTCTTACTTTATGTTCTGAGACGGGCTCTCAAGACCCATGAGACTTCATGGGGACCCACAGCGCACCATCCACACTCCTCATCCATCCCACCCTGGCTTCTCTGGCCCTTGGCACAATTGCATTTGCAAATCATTTGGAAAGGAAAATGCTTTGTGTGCTTTTCTCTTTGGATGGCTGAGTTTTTACTTTTCTACTGTTTCACCTCATTTTTCATGCATAGTCAAGAAGTATTTGCTTAATATGTTCTAACGTTTTATGTGTTTTGAATTAACATGGGAGCTTTTGGGGGAGTTTGTGTTCTGAATGCACCATTCAGAGGTGGGTTAGCTATAGAGGATTGCAACTGAAAAATGCAAACCAGAGCATTCTTCAAAGGTGACTTCTGGGCTGAATTATTTGACATTAGCATAAAAGTTAAAGCTTTACTCTGGTCAAAGCAACAGATTTTCTGATGATGAGGATGTCAGACAACCCAGGGCATGAGTGGAGGATTAATCGTTGACTAAGTTGGTTGGGTTGTGATTTGGAAAGCAGCTGGTTGTGCTGGCACAAGAAGGAATGTGGCAAAAGGAATGAACTGCCATCTAATCAAATCTGGCAACTGAACTAGTGGAGAGTATTACAATTGAGCCAAGACTAATGTGTTGGATTAGCTATACTCTCTTATGTTAGTGTTATTGCCAAAAGATAGCCTCAAGATGGAAAAAGGTTGTCTGCAGTTTCCTAAAGTAGTCTCTGTCTGTCTCTGTCTCTGTCTCTCTTTTTCTCTCTCGTGCGTGTATCTGTATACATGAGTGCATGTGCTTGCAGAGGTCAGAAGAGGGTGTTGGGTCTTCTGGAGCTGGAGTTACAGGAGGCTGGGAGCTGTCTGACTTGGGTGCTGGAATCCACATTTGAAGGGAGCATCACATTCTCTAAATTGCTGAGTCAGCTCTCCAGCTGTCCTCTCCCCACAATATAGTTTTGCTTATTGAAAGCAATTTAAGTTGAAACCAATCAATCAAAGTTATTCTTCTCCCATCATCGTCTCATTGTAAAGTTGGTGTAAATTTCCTATTATTTTGAGATTCAAAAAGTCCATTGGTTCACACAGTAATAGAACTTAGAGAAAATAGATATGCACTTGTGTGTGCTCAGCTAGAGCTAACTATTTTAGAATAGTGAGCTCAGTGCATAGAAACCTCCTCACTCTTGGTAATGCCTTCTGACACATTGGGGGGTGTTGTATAATGGAACAATTGCTGTCACCTTGAGGGGTGACACTTTCTACCTGGTACCAGGTTCTTCACAACTTTGGATATCAAGGATGCATCAACCAGCAACTGCTTCAGGACGTTTGTTTGGTCTAACACACATGCATCCTCACTTGACCTTGTGCTCTTTACTCCTCAAATTCTTGTAACACTTTAGTTAACAGCAGTGAGGTAGTCAAACTGGCCTGAAAACTGTAGAGAGCTTTCATGTCATGATGAATTTTGATTGTCAGTCAGTCTGACTGGAGTAAGGAACACCCAGGCAGGAAAGAGGTACAACTTTGGGTATATCTGTAAGGATTTTTTTTTTCAAAGAAGATTAAAGGTGAAAATCCACTTGTGGGTGGCACTGTTCTTAAGTTGGGGTCCCAAACTGAATAAAAGAGGAAAAGGAATAATGCTGGGTAGTGCCAGCATCTGCCTCTTCGGCTTTCTGGTCTCCCAGGAGGGGCGCCAGCATCCTCATAATCCTGCCACGGTACTTCCGTTCCACAACAGGCTGTCCTCCTCATCGCGAGACAAAACACACTCCCCTTCTTTAGTTACTTTTTTTGCCAGGTATTGGCTCACATCAAACCAGCGCAGTTCATAAAATTTCCTCGCTTGGCCTGGCAGTTTTTATGAATGAGGTAAATTGTAATAAGAGCTGGGTCAAAACTAATATTTCAAGCAATTTCTCAAGATTGGTTGGCAGCTGCTTTAGAAACAGAGCAACTGAGACAATACGATATCCCTTTATGAGGAAGGCAGGCACAGCAGGAGAATTGTCACCACCACAAATGAGGAGACACAGTCCGGTCTGCTCTGCTGAGGTTCTGCTGTTCCGCACCATCATAAATCAGGCTGGGAGTGTGACTCGAGGCCAGTCCCAGTACCGGGAGCACATCGTTGCCAACACGGGAGGTGGCATGGGCTTCTGGGTAGCTGGCAGGTGTTCTGAATATTATATTTGTTTATACTTCATGGAAAGTTGGCCGTCTTCACAGGGTTGAATGCTTAAAATAAAAAGATGCCAGTCTGCAAATGATGCTTGTTATGTCCCATTTAAACCTGTCTTCGTCTAGTTAGCAAAAACATATGTAGCAGCAGTCCCAATTACAGATGTGCTGCAGTTGATAGAACTCAAGCCTGACTTCCCACAATTCAAAAACAGATGAGCCACTGTACAACCCAAGACCTAGTTTTTGACTAGAAGGAAGGCAACAGGTATATAGGTCTTAAGGGTGAAAGAACAACTATAGGTCTGCATAGTTTCTTAAACAGTCTCAAGAAATAACCTGTCCAAAGTTCTAGTTCCTTCCTAAAAAGGTAGGGATGTGAGTAAAAGCACTTCTAACTAGATTGCATAGGAAGACTGTTTATAATGACTGGTGTGTGTTATGGGCTCATGATTCTGATAGGTGCTGCTAAGTGATGATCCCCAACTTGTTCTTGAAGTAGAAACTCAACCATTAACACCGATTGCAGGGTAACTTGTAAGCTTGGGTATGCTGCTCACGAGGCCTGTGTTCTAGTCTCAATGACCTCTCGAACCCTGGGCTTTAAGGCAAGTCAGCTCTCAGCTCGGGTTTATTTTATATTTTATTTTTGTCTACAAAGTAGTATTGTCCATGGTAAACTATGCTTAAAATGACTCTAAATAGAAAGTTATGTGTGGCTATGAATTTAAATGGAATTACAGAGAAAGCTGGTGTCTACGGAGGGTTTTTGAGTCATGATAGGATGGAAACTTACCATTCATCAGTTCAGCTTCTCTGTTGGATCTAGAAGACACAGTCTCACAGCAGGCTTCCTGGTCGTCTAGCTCCTACAATATTTCTGCCCCCTCTTCTGTGATATTTCCTGAGCATTACATATAGAAACTGTGTTGTGGATATGTCAGCTGGGGATGGGCACCTGACAACCAGTTCTTCTCTGCTTTAACGAGCAGTAGCTTCCCATCATGGTCTTCTGCTACAAAAAGAAGAAATTCCTTTGTTGAGGGCTGAGATCTGCACTTCTCAGGATGTGCAGGCTGGGCTGGGCCTGGAGGTTGTAGACACAGCAAGTGGGTAAGGTCAGGAGACAGAAGGGGCTTGGCTACCGTGGGTGGTGAGCAGCCAGCAGCTAGCAACGGGGGAAAGCTGCGGTGACACCCAGGCCTGCGGAAGTAAGGGGCGGCTATTTCTAGCACTTAGTGCTTCTCTATATCTGCCCCTGTCTGGAGCTGTTGCCTCGCAGAGAGGAAGTTCTGGAACCATAGACCAGCAGAAAGGGACCATGCAGAGGCAGCTATGTGAACCCTCAGCTCTGCTGCCTCCCACTCTTGATCCTTGTTGGTGGCTCCTTGGGTGATCCCAAGAAAAGTCAGAAGGTGGGAGGGCATGCATGATGCTGCCCACAGTAAACAGCCTCCCCAACCTGAGCCCGAGCCTGAGAGTGATTGGGAAGTGCAAGCAGAGTACTCAGCACAAATAGTACTTAGCGTTCACTGTAAATTGGGAGAACATTCTCATCATAAGCTGTACAGGCATACTAATATGCTGGCACATACATAATAAAAGATATCAGAAGGATAAACCAGTGTAGCATTTCCCTGTGTTCTGTGAGTGTGCCTGGCAGATCTGATCAAGCCATCATTATTCTGCAGCTCGTGTTGTGTCTGGGGAAGTAATCATGGGGAGTGTAGAGTGAGATGCTATTTACCTGAGCCTGTGAGGCTGTTTTCATTTTCTCTGTTGGAGTCCATGCAGCCTAGAACAATATAGTATAAACGGGACCCCACTTTCCTGCTCTACAGCCGTTTGTAAGTTGAGATACTCTGGAAGAAATATTCGAGTGGCCACTGCCTTTCAACTTCTTTCCAGCATGAAGTTAATTTATTTCCCCACGATACCCTGGCTACCATATTGGGAACACAAGGCTTTAATTTAGCAAGGTAGCCCAATCAATCTTTTTCATTTTTCAAGATAAAATAAATGTAAAAAAAAAAAAAGCCTTGTTTCACCTCACACATCAAATATCTATGTTGTGCACCTCCACTTCATGCCATAGGGACTACGAACCTCCTACCTTGAAAACCACAGTTGTGGACCGTCGGGACTGTTGAGAAAGGCAAAGTTAGCTATGAAGTGATTGCAATGGGTACAGAATGTTTGGGAAAAGGTACAGACTTGAAACAAGGTGTCTTTATCCCAAGAGGAGCGGTTAACAGAGAGGGGAAAGAGAGTGGAGGCCAGACTGTTTCCTAGATGTGTGGAGATGGAAAGGGCAGCAAGAAGCAGAGCCAGGGAACTCAAGAAGGAGCACAATAGGTGTGTCAATGCTGAGCTGGGGAGAATCAAGACTGAGAACTGGCCAGGGGAAAATGGATGACGGCCAAGGCTGGCATTGGGTGGTCACGGCGAGTCCTACCCAGGGTCAAAGCAACGATTGTCAGTGGGATTTCTTAGGAACTGGGAACAATGGCTGCAGCATTTCATCAGTGGTTTTGTCCGATAAGTTAAGAGAGGATGGGACTAGAGAGAGGTAGAATATGTGAAGGGTGACAAGAGCATCATTAGAAAGGTCTCCATGAGCTGCAATAAGACATGATCTTGACCGTCTGGATAGAAGAATTAGAGCTGGTGAAGAGGACTCTTCATCTCAGCTTGTTACGGAGGCAGTGGCATTATGGAATGCAGGAGGAAATGTCCTCTCTTCTTAAACACAAAGGGGATCATTAGTAAAATGCTTCAAAGAAAACCAGCCACAAATCAATGGATAGGGCTTCTTACTAGAGAATGATACCATGCTTTCTTGTTTGAGTGTAAGACCCACACAGATGAAAGTCATCTCAGTTAAGATACTAGCAAAGTGACTCCCCATGGGAGACCTCGATTTGGGGGATGTGGGGATGTGGGGTGGCTTGGGAAAGAGGGCTGGGGGTGGGAGGAAGGAGGAGGGGAGTCTGTGGATAGCATGTGGAGTGAGTAGAAAATTTCTTAATAAAGAAAAATAAAAAAATTAAAAAAAGATACTAGCAAAGGAACTTATCGGTCTGTGGTTGATATATTGTGCACCCCAATAAACTTATCTGGGCTGGGGTCAGAGAACAGAACAGCCATAATATTAAACATAGAGGTTAGGCAGTGGTAGCACACACCTTTAATCCTAGCATTCAGGAGGCAGAGATCCGTTCAAAGCCACATTGGAAACAGCCAGGCATGGTGACTCACACCTTTAATCCCAGGAAGTGATGGCAGGAAGCAGAAAGGTATATAAGGTGTGAGGACCAGGAACTAGAGCTTTTTAAGCTTTGAGCAGCAGTTCAACTGAGATCCATTTGAATAAGGATTCAGAGGCTTTCAGTCTGAGGAAACAGGATCAGCTGAGGAACTGGCAAGGTGAGGATGTGGCTTGTTCTATTTCTCTGATCTTTCAGCATTCACCCCAATACCTGGCTCCGGGCTTGTTTTTATTAATAAGAACATTTAAGATTCATGCTACATCAGTCATCTTTTTTAAAGGTTTTTTTCCCCCAAAAGAACAGATTGAATCTGGTTGTAAGAGATCATGCGTATGGCCTTGTTTGTGCCTGTGGGCTAGAGCAGGTTTGCTCTTGTGTGTGAGCCTGTGCATGCTTGTGTGGGCATGATGAGGACAGGCAAAATCAAAGAGGTGGCAGTCAGAAATGGAAACAGGCTGTGCGTGCCAGGAATGGGGGTTCTGAGTTTAGCTCCATCATTAATTAATTCCATTTCACTCGTTAGGAGCTTTAACCTTATAGTTTCTGTACCTACAAAACAAAGGGGTTGGTTTTGATAGCTAAGATTCTTTGCACCTTACAAATCCATATTTTAAAAGTATGTAAATATATTAGTTGGATTACTATAGCATATGCCTGAGATGGATTTACGAAGACAGATGGTCTGTTGGGGCTCACAATTTCAGAGGTTCTGGTGCATGGTGAGGCAGACACGGTGATTCCTGGTCTCTAGTGGAGTGCTGCATGGCAACAGTCAGGGCACGTGCCAGAGTCAACTGTTGACCTCATGGCTGGAAGTGAAAGAGAGGATGGGTTCCATCTGACAGTCCCATTGAGGTCATACTCCAGTGTCCTGAAGACATCCCAGGAGGCTTCCCCCGCCTGCTGTGAGCACCTTCCTGGGGATCCAGCCTTTAATCCACGGGCCTTGGGGGCCAGTTAAGATCCAGACAGCAGCGGTGACATGCTTTGGCTGTGGGGTTTGTCCAACCTCCGTGAATGTTTCTCTTGCCTGAATATTCTCTCATCTTCTTTCTTGCTATTTAGCCCTGGCTGGCCCAGAACTCACTGTGTAGTCCTGATTGACTTTTGCTAGGTAAACAGGTGGCTTTGAACTTGCAGTCACTCTCTTGACCCTGATTTCTACATGCCGTGGTTAGAGTCATGAACCGTGCGTTACACTGGGCACCACTCCTTGGAAACTGAAGGTGTTAATGTAAATCAACAGTTTGATTGAGTCTAAACCTTTGCACGTTTGATGGTGTTGATTACTAATTTATAATTTGTATTCATTTATTCGACAGTTATTATTTTGTGCCCACTGCATGTCTGGTATGTTACACAGCTGGGACGATGGTAAGGAAGGTGACTCTCGTCTCAGTGTCTGGTTGAGAGCCGGGACAGAGACTTTCCCATCTCTCTCCAACTCTCACGCTGGTCCTGCATTCCTGGGTGTATTTTGAGAGCCTCTCTATACATTGTCTTCCCAGTGAGCCAGTGTAAGGGTTTCTAACAGCTGCTGTTTGATGTTTTGTGACAGATGATTCAAGAAAGCCGGGTCCTCATAGAAACAGCAGACACGGTCCAGGAAAAGATTGTGCAGTGTCAGAAAGCAGGTAATTTTTTTCCTACTTTCTTTAGAAACCACAGTGACAAGTCCTAGCAGCTTCAAAAAGCGTCCGTTCTTCCACTTCAAGTTAAGATCGTTCATGGCAGCATTTGTAGTTTAAGTTACACTCATCTTTGTCTGGTAAAGGAGCGCTTAGGCAATGGCAGGTTACATTTGTGTTTGGGAGGGTGATGTTCGAAGATGTCAAGAGATGAGGGTTTATGAATAAACTCTGTGGTTGGGATTCTCTTAGAGCCTTTCACTGCTAGTGGGGGAAGCTGTGGTTTCGTGCGCCTCTTTAAAGCCCACTTCACAGTTAGGATTCGAACCTTACTTAGTCCTATTTACTTCCGGGTTTTTGCCCATCTTCCTCGTTCTCATCTTGGACGTGTTCTTTCTTTAAGGCTGGGGGGGGTCACAGATCTGTGAGTATTCACCTGTGTTTGTCTATGCCGCTTTACTCCACACCACCGAGCTTTCGAGTCTCGGGTCCAGGTGCTCCTCTGTCCATACGTACAGTGATGAGGACGAGGAGAGACAGAGGACGGTGCTGACAGTTGCTTCCTCAGTCTGCTTATGTTTGCAGTACATGCACCATCTTACCTGGTCGTCATGACACCTAGGCATGATGCCCCAATTACAGATGGGACATGTAAGAAGCTGGTGAATGATCCAAGGTCTCAGTATCAACACACAATGGAGTTGACTTATGAACACAGACTAGCAAATTGGTGCTCCTTACTAGACTGACCAGCAAGCAACCTTAGACGTTTTAACTGACAGAAAACAGAAAAATCAAAATACCCAGTGAACACAGGAGCTCAGCCATTGCTTTGCAAGCTTTATATGCATTGACCCATCTGATCTTCGCCACAGTCCCATTCAATGACACGCCCACCATTTTATCAGCAAGGAGAGTGAAGCCCGGTGAATTCTCAAACACCTAGTGAGAGGGCGAGCTAGAATGTAAGCCTCGGCTCTGTGCTCCTGCTGGTTCTAATCGGCTATATCTGTTATACGAGCACCTGGCAAGTCAATGTGGTTTTAGGCTACAGTAAAAAAAGTAAGGCCACTAGAACAAGGAGAGTGACAGCAAATACTTACCAGTCTGAGCTGCTTCAAGCCCAGTTAGGACACTGTCCGTTCTGAGATGCAGCTGTCTACACTGTTCGTATCCAGAAAGTTGGCCCTGCCCGGATGCCATCCGCAAAGATGAGTCACCAGTAAGAAGACACGTGTTAGAATGCTCACTACAGAGCAGAGGATCCAAGGGCATTTGATCCAATATCTTTCTTTAGATGTGTGAAGGACTAGAGTGTGAATAAGAGATCAGACCTCCTTGGTCTGAGGCCAGCTAGCACTGAGGACTATAGGCTCTGGGAAAGGAAATCTTGGCTCAGTCTTAGTCCCAGCCCTCCAAAGATGGAACCAATGGTCCATAAAAGAATGTGATTTCTCATCCTGAAGTTGTAAGGGAAAGGCTGCAAAAACGGATGATGGTGATGTTGTTTATGGCATGCAAGCTTCATTGAATGGTGGAGCAAAGAGCACATGGAAGGCCACTCCCAAATAGGAAACACATGGCTGTTCTTAGATTGTTGTCTTTAAAAGTCTTTTATTTGGGATCAAATCTGCGAATTACTGTTTTATCTGTATGGGTTCCATGCCCTGCTTTTAAGCCACAGGGCTGATTCATTAACAAAAGCAAGAGATGTACACACTCACCTGAGGTTACCTCTGCACTCCATATTCTTCCACACAAAACCTGGAAAAGGACATGTAAGGTCAGTAACATCTGCTAGGAAGTTCGCTTCTTATTTCCTCTTGTGTTTATCTCTGCATCCACGCTGCTTAAATGAAATTTTGCCCCTGTATCACTTACTACTCTTAGATGCCTTCTACATGGGATGAATAAAGTGGAAAGAATTCAGTTTAGCGGTTTAGAAGTTAGGAGAGGGAACAAGAATGTGAATTTATATTTTGCTGACAATATTTTCATGGTAAAAATGCATGTTTTCCTGAAATGTACTATAACACTTTTTAATGTGTGTTCTTTTCAAAGGGATGGAGTTCCACGAAGAGCTTCATAATCTGGGGGCCAAGGAAGGCTTGAAAGGAAGGAAGCTCAACAAGGCAATTGAGAGCTTTGCTTGGAACATTACTGTGCTGAAGGTACATGAGCTCCCTCGCTGCCCCGTTTGCCTTTATTTCTGTCCTCTCCTCTCCAGCGGAGAGGGAAGCATCATCAGCTAAAGCCAGTGATTGGAATTTTAAGCCACAAGGGGCCTAATTGTCAGGCTCAGCTCTAAGTGAGGGGATGGCAAAGCCTAGTAGAATTTGCTTTTATTTTTCTTAGTTGAGCAACGAGGTTTATGATGGAGGCTGAGGGCAGCACATGAGTGAGACCTGATTTTATTGCTGTGTGTGTGTGTGTGTGTGTGTGTATGAGAACACTTCTGCAAGTCAATATGACTGTTCTCATTTGTGTAAAGCCATGCCATATTGGCTTGGCATATTGGAAGAGTTCCAACGTAAGACATTTGGAACATTCTTATACTACAGAATATCCGGGCCACTCTGGATTTTTATTGTAAGAATATTCACTATAACTATATCTCTCTTGAAAATGTTGTGGAAGTCAGTTTCTTGAGATTGTAATTTGCTTTCTGCTGCAAATTAGTTTTGGACTTTGAAGTGAGGATGCCATGTTTTATGTTTTCTTACATGAAAGGAGAAATAACTTAGGTGATTAGAAAAACTTACTCTGGAATTGTGTTGGGAAAAGACAACTGTTAACAAAAGTTAATAATTGCTCATACTTAGAGAATGCCTATTGTGGCCAGTGCCATTTAATGGCAGTTAGATGTAATAATACTTTAGTACAACACCCTATCACTATCATTTTACAGGCAAGGAGATAGAGGCATTGGGATCTTATATATTATCTACGGTCCCTCAGTAGTTAATGGTCCAGCTGAAGTTTGAACCCAGGGCCCCGTCTTTAACCTGTTCGACAGAGTTGCTGCATATCTCAGTGAAAGTGTGAAGTGAGCTGGAAGATATATTCCACGTGTCTCTTAAAAATTCAGTCCATATGTGCTTATTAGCTTCTACTGTGTGAGATGTGTGGAAGGCATTGACAGAACACAGATAATACAAGTTAGAGACTTAGGCCTCATTAAGTTAGCAGCCTGCGGCTGTGGTAGAGATGGGCATCATTTGTCCAAGGGGTGGGCTTGGGCTGCTGCATTAGAAGAAGAGGATTAAGCCTTTTCCACTTGTATGTTTTCTCAGGGAAAATTTTTATGCAACCCCAGGCATATAGGTATATGAAATAGGCATACAAACCATTTACTGATAATAAACATAAAGGTGTTTATTTTAAAACAATTATAAAACATATACTTGCACCATTTATTAAAGACAAAACCAAATTTTCACACTAATGGGGTGGGTGTCCTTATTTGCCTTTACATAAAGAATCAAATCTTGGCTGAGGATCTGAGCATCTTCAGTGTTTCTGATATTTTGATTTTATTATCACCAGTGCTAAGGCAGACCCTTTGTTTTGTACAAAAGGTGGAAGCATGGTTAGGGCCATTTCAGAAGCTGTAGAAAACTCTGTTCTAATCCCCAGCTATAATTCATGTAATGATTGTTTTATGAACCCAAGTTATCAATTCAAACAGCAATTTTAAAAATCAACAATTCTAAAACAAAATGATCCCAAAGTGTACTGATTTGCTATTTACACACTGAAGAAAGACAATAGAAACACCCAGTCTTTGTTTTCGCTACATAGGCTGTCTGTTTCCATAAGGACAGAACATGTGGTGCATACAGTAAAAACAATACACAATGCTGAATAGCCTCGCATAAGGGCTGAGGTCTTTAGGCAGTGTTTGCTAATGTGACGGCATGCACAGTGCGAACATGCATGTCGTGTGTTCAGAACCAAGGCTGCTAGGAAGCCAGGCGACACAGCCAGGTGCTGCCAGAAACACATCAGTCCCTTATGGGTTTGAGTTTTTTATTCATCTTTGGTTGTTGTGCACTCAGATTGCAATGCCCACATACCATTAGGTAGCCTTACACAAACATTGTGACCCAAAGTTGAACAAATTGGGCTCCAGGGCATAACACAGCACCCCAAGTTTAATATAAACTATTTTTGAGCAGCAGATTTTTCTTTTGGTTCGTTGAAGGGCCAGTCATCATGAAAGTTACTTAGAGATTGGCAAATCAAGAATGTATCACCTGGGCCTCCAGGACTCCTAGGCTGCAAAGGGTAGATGGGCATAGAACTACTAATGGTTATAATGTACACTTAATGATTCAGCATTTGAGACCAGCACTCTAGTATATATATATTTATAACACATATGTGCATATATATGATACAAAAGTGATGTATATGCATATATATGTATAGATCTCCTCCAGTGCCCTTTACCAGCTCTGTGGGCTGGCAACATCCCATGTCACCTTGATAGACTTAATATATCTTGTAGATGAAGAAATTGAGGCTGAGGGAGGTATACGTTTATAACTGAGTCATTTAGCTAGCAAATGGCAAAGTGGAGATTTTTAACTGGTTACCCATAATCTTGACTGTAACCTTGAATTACCTCCTATAAGAGTCCATCCATGTTTCCAGGTAGCCTCGTGTGGGGATGAGCACATATGTGTGTAGACTGCTGGATAGTGGTGAGATTTCAGTTTCTCTAAGCACGGTAATAATGCCCATGTGATTTCATGAGGAGTTAGGTGAGATAATATACGAAAAGAGCCGATTCTCAGTGCACAAAACTGGATGGTATTGTGTTTCAGCTGTCACCATTAGTTTAGGTGAGACTTCGCCTCGCAGAGCAGGCTTGCGGTGGTTATTTTTGTTTTGTTATTAACTTCTGTCTTGTGCCTACCTAGTTTTCTAAGGTTTACACATCTGTTTGCATTAATGACAGGAGCCGATTTCTAGATGTGACCGAGCAAATGTTGTGTAAATCACTCCGAGACAGATCTTTTAAAACAGAATTGATCTTCTGTAATTACAGCTTGTGCACTGGCTGCTAGCATTGCAGCCTGAGCTCAGAATCCTTTGCAACAGTTGGTGGAGTTTTCAGAACATCAGTTATTGCATTGGAAATATTTCAGGATGTCTCCCATTGGGCTTAGTGAGCTTATTAATCACATGACCATTATCCTAGAGCTAGAAGAGTTAGGTCTTAGGAATGTGAATTATTGGGTAAGAGAAGGAAGCCTGGGCTCTGGAGGAGATGTTTTCCCATTGGCTCTGCTCTGGGCAGGCAGCGTTCCCTGGAAACCTTTCTTGAGCTCTTGTGTACACACGTAGAGAGCTTAGCTGCTGATGGGTCTCCAGTCTTGTTATTAATTCCCTAAGTTTTAATAAATTATTATTTTATATTGGAGTTCATTTCAGTCAGTTTACTTGGGTAAATCAGTAATAGGCACCTTGGCAAGACATAATCATAATCATTGATAATCATTTATCCATGGTGGGTGGGGCTCACCTATAAAATTCCTTCTACTTCTTTAGGTCAGGTACTCTCCAGTATCTAGGGGATGGGATGGGAATTTATCAATACCAGTTACATATGTGGGTTCATGTTTCTAACGACACAATCTCAGTGTAATTACCAAGTCAGAGTAAAACAGCAGAAAATGAGAAATGTGCCCAGTGATGGTGGGTTGCCAACATGGAGTGGTGGATTGGGACATTGGCTTTGGAGAAAATTGATCTTGGACTAAAAAAATAAATTCCTGAGTTTATGTTTTCTGTATATCAGTATATGATAATTTAATAATAAATGATAAGAAAGTTAAATAATAATTTACACACAGAAAGAAGCTCTACAATATAATAAATGGATTATAATTACAATGATCAAATTTGCTCAGATATTATACTTAGGCTCTAGCATGGGGCTGAAATCAAGATGGCCCTGAAAAATCATATACACACTCTTAATTCCTATTTCTGGCACCACACATGAACCTAGAGGAGGGGCCTGCCTGCCTGCCCTACATTTCTATACATTTCCTGACACTTTTACAATGTGCATGTATGAAACCAAAGAGTCAACTTCCTCTTTTTTTCCCCCTTACTATTTGTACACAACACTGAATTCCTTGACCAGCACTGTGTTCATTGTGATGATACAATGACGAGTGTCTCGTGTTTCAACCCTGACTTATCCTCATGAGAACCAGTGCACCACAGTGACTCTGTCCTGTTCTTCCCTCACACGTTAGCAGTCTCTTCCACCTGTCACTTCTTCTTGGTGTCCTTTGGAAATAAGTTTTGTGTCTTAGTTTGTACTGCTGTATTAAAATACCTGAGACTGGATAATTTATATTATAAATGCTAATTTTTTATTTTAGTTCTAGAGGCCATGTAGTCCAAGATTAAGGCACTATCAGGTTTGGGATCTGGTGAGAGCCCTGTATGGGATTTCAAGGTGGTATCTGGCTATTGTGTCCTCTGAGCGGGTAGTGGTAAATGCTGTGTTAAATGGCAGGCAGGCAGGATGGACAGAAAGTTATAGCTAGTTCCTCAGACCCTTTACAAGGCACTGATCCTGTCCAGGAGAGTGAAGTCCTCATGACCTAAGCAGCTTCTAAAGCCTCACATCTTAATATTGTTGCATCAGGAACCAAGTTGTCAACACCAATTTTAGAGGCGAGACAAGCATTCTAACCACAGCACTTTTGTTATCAGTGGAATATTAAACTACCACAGTGGGAACTTTTTTGTTGTTCCTTAAGATTTCCCAGAGTCAAATATAATTTTACTTACAGAACCAGCATACTGTTTTGAATTTTGGAAGACTGTCATTCACAAAAGTTCTTATCATCCATAAGAGCAGTTTGCTATGGGGTAGAACTGAGTTAAAGGCCTGGACTCCATTCAGAGTGATCTGACTCTTGAAAATGAAAATGTCTTCTTCAAATTCATGTCATGTCTAGAACACCAAAATCAGAGACTTATAGTCTACAACACTAAAATCAGAGACAGTCTAGAACACTAAAATCAG
Organism: Peromyscus aztecus; assembly: GCA_902168405.1. Classification (NCBI taxonomy): domain Eukaryota; kingdom Metazoa; phylum Chordata; class Mammalia; order Rodentia; family Cricetidae; genus Peromyscus; species Peromyscus aztecus. The sequence goes on along the minus strand of CABHPQ010156613.1, from coordinate 10,569 downwards.
AGGTTTACAGGCTAGAACACTAATATCAGAGGCTTACAGGCTAGAACACTAAAATCAGAGGCTTACAGGCTAGAACACTAAAATCAGAGGCTTATAGTCTAGAACATCAAAATCAGAAGCTTACAGTCTAGAACACTAAAATCAGAGTAAGCTAGAACACTAAAATCAGAGACTCACAGTCTAGAATACTAAAAAAAATCAGAGACTTTCAGTCTAGAACACTAAAAAAACCAGAGACTTACAGTCTAGAACACTAAAATCAGAGGCTTACAGGTTAGAACACTAAAATCAGAGGCTTACAGGCTAGAACACTAAAATCAGAGGCTTACAGGCTAGAACACTAAAATCAGAGGCTTACAGTCTAGAACACTAAAATCAAAGACTTACACGAGAACCAGACTGAACTGTCCCAGTATCTATTTGTTGTTGTTGCTGGGCTGCTAGGTCCTTTAAGAAACTAAATTTTATTATATTTTCATTTTAAACCCTCTATGAATTTTTTATCAGGCTGGGAAGGATAAAGTAGAGCTGTCTAAACCTAAGACAAATATTTTATCATAAAAGAAAATCAGTGACAGGAGAAGGGAAGAGCTAGAAAGCGGCTTCCTTCCTAGCCGTAAATTCCATTGGCTTCTAGTTGAATGAGTAGTGGGAAATAAAAAAGTGAATCAAACTACAGTCTTGTTAGTGGGGTCTCCTCTTACACATTTATTTTTCTCTGAATAGATTTCCATCCTATGTTTTAACGCATGTCAGTGTGCACCATAAAATGGGCCTGTTTTATAGATTCCAGTTAAGGAGGTGTGACTCATCTTTCGGTCCAGCTTCCGGGTTTTGTCACAGTGAGCTCCTACACGGTCTTAACAGCATTTTCACTTTTGCTTGGGAAGAGCAGGAGCTGATGTCTCTCCTGCCTTCAGCGTGGCTACTTGGCTCCTAACTCAGACAGATTCTCTTACTTAGAGTCCCAGGATTTCAGGCCCTCGAAGCTCTGGAGAATCTCCCTACATGAGGGAGACTACATGGATATCAGTATCGTAAGATGCTTTTTAACAGAGCCAGAAAACAGAGTAAAGGTTTTTGATCATTGTTGAGAAGTAAAAGAAGGGAAACAAGATGGTAGGTTAATGGGAAAGAAGTTGGAGGGGAGGATTGAGTGAGGGTGAGAAGTACAGGTACTTCAGATCATTCCATAAAATACTGTATGCATGTATGTGTGTATGCATATATGTACATATGTGTGTGTATGTAAAGGGTGTTAGACAGGGGAGGCTTCTGGGCTCCTATGGAAGCCATTTGTACATATGGGGGATGTGTTATTTGCTAGTCATTCAGTCCATGAGACTGGATGTCTTAGCCCGTCTTTGGTATACATTGGAATCCCAAAGAAGTAGGCTCTAATACCAGTGAAGGAATACCTCAGTAGCAGGATAGATGAACTTGCCAGGGCAAGCAGACAAAGTGCAAAAACCTTTCTAGTTCCTTTATATAGGCTTCCATGCGAAGGTGGACCCAGATTCAGGGCAAGCCTTCTGGTCAACAATGATCCAGACTTAGGGTAGGTCTCCTAGTGGAGCAGTTAACTAAACATCCCTCCCAGCTGTGCCCAGCAGCTTGGGTTTTTAGTTAATTCCAGATGTAGTCAAGTTGACGACCAAGAATAGCCATCACACACCTGTAGACTAAGAACTGAGTGAGTTAGTATATTCAAAGTGGTGTTGGTTGTGTGTGAAGTGGGGGTACACATTTCTCTTGTGGTTGGTACTGGGCATCGAGTGCTTACAGTGAAGAGGTGGTTTTCACATTGCATCCTAACTAATTTTAAGAATTGTTCCACAAAGGTCTTGCTGTTACTGTCACTTTATAGCTAGAGGGACTGGGGATCACAAGGCTAAGTACTTTTCGCATTGGCATCGCGCTAGTTAAGTGATGGAGTAAGGATTCCACCCCAAAGCCCACACAGCCACTCATCAGAGCAGCACTCTAGTAATAAAAGCTTGTGCTGAGTTCTTTCTGTATCAAGGGAGTATTCCCTATACCCCGACAGCATATTCCTACAGCATACAAAGACCACAGACCACCCATCACTCTCATCTAACACTATCTGTGCCAAGGAGCTCACTCACCTTGTTTTCACAAGTATATCTTCTAGTGGAAATAGGATGCATAGGTCATGTGACATGACCAATCCCAACGGCCCAGTGGTCACATTTCTCTTATAAATGGAGTAGTTACTTTGTTTTTTAATGGTCTACCTCCATAGCCACCCCCGATGAGTACACATCACCTCCCTGTCCTCACATGTGAGTGAATGGATGCAGCTGAACTTTCGGAAAGATGCCCTCAAAATGAGGAAGTCAAGGAAACAACAAAAATATCAAAATGAAGGACCAGACCCCAGATCCTTGAGCGCACAGCCAGCTCCTTCTGTGTCTCTTGGCCAGGGCTGTTCTTCACTGGCTTTTAGTCCATGTTCCTAGCCACAAGTTGTCATTTTATTAATAAAAATTAATATTATTACTACCATTATCATTTTTGTTGTTATCTTATGGCTTTGGGAATCAAACCATAACCTTACATATGTTTGGCAAGCCTTGGCTCTTAGTAAATTTTATTTTAACACAAAATCTCACCCCTGCTGTACAGGTTGACCTCAGACTTGGTGTCCTTCTGCCTTAGCCTCACCAGTAGCTGGGATTAGGATTATACGGGTGAACAACTATGCATGGCCAGCCATGATTGTGCATTCAGGTGCATGTATGTGAGTGTGTATGTGTTGTGTTGTCTGTAATGTGTGTGTGTTGCATTTGTGTATGATACATATCTGATGTGTGTGGCCTGTTGTTGGTTGTTTTATTACTCTTTACTCTTTGGGGGCCCACCACTCAGCTCCCAAATAAATCATTACTTATAAATGCCCAGCCTTAGTTTGGCTTATTTCTAGCCAGCTTTCCTTAACTTTAAAGTATCCCGTCTACCTTTTGCCTCTGGGCTTTTTTCTTTTCTTACTTCTGTATATCTTACCTTCACTCTTACTTCATGGCTGGCTGGGTGGCTGGGTGGCTGGGTGGCTGGGTGGCTGGGTGGCTGGCCCCTAGCATCCTCCTCTCCTTGTTCTCTCACTTCTTCCTCTCCTCCCAGATTTCTCCTCCCATTTATTCTCTCTGCCTGCCAGCCCCACCTATTCTTTCTCCTGCCTCGCTATTGGCCGTTCAGCTCTTTATTAGACCATCAGGTGTTTTAGACAAGCACAGTAACACAGCTTCACAGAGTTAAACAAATGCAACATAAAAGAATGCAACACATCTTTGCCTCATTAAAGCAAATGGTCCACAGCATAAACAAATGTAGCACATCTTAAAATAATACTCCACAACCGTGGCTTGTGCGTGCATGTGTGAGTACAGACTTGCACAGACCACCATGGTGTACATGTGGAAGTCAGTGGACAGCTTTGGATGTTATCCTTCAGCTTGATACAGGGTCTCTTTTTGTTGTTTGTTGTTGTGTATATCAGGCTAGCTAGCTGGCTAGATTCTGGGGACTCTTCTGTCTCAGCCTCCCACCTCACTATAGAAACCGGGGTCATAGATGCTCACTGCTGCAGAGACAGCCTCCAGGGGTTCTGAGGATTCAAACTTGAGTCTTCCTGTTTGAGAGCCAGTGCTATATCCACGGAGCCATCTCTCTAGCCCTGCCAGCCACCACTTCTTGAGGAAACATAGCAAGTTCCAGAGCTGTGTCTCAAGCACAAGCTTTCCAAGCCATAGTTGCTTTGGGGTCTCTCCTTCAGGCCCATCCTTCCATAGCTTCCGTTCTGTGGCTCAGAGCCCTAAGCTGTCCTCTATGACCTAAGCTCTTAGAGCAGAATCCTGGGATCTTTTCCTTTGAATAGCAAACCTGAGCTGCTTTATAAATGAGAGGTGAATGAGTTTCCCAGGTGTCCCTCAGCAGGCTCATAAGAAGAAAGGAGCCTTCTTAGGATTACGGTTGATGAGCCCTTAAGTCACTGGCCTTGACAGGTGAACATTAAGAGGGTTTAAACAAAGCTTTGAATCCCACTATGTCTGAAGGAAACATTTTCCAATATACATGCAGATTGAAGTCCTGGGCCCCAAGTTCCCTTCTGCCTTATCTAGGATTATCTAAAAATTTAGACACATGAGAGGCCAGATAAGACATCCCCGGGGCAATGAGTCTGTACATCTGCAACTTGCCATATTCAGGGGGAGTTCAAACTCTCTTGCCTTTTTGGGGGCTAGGTTTTCTTAACTCAAACCAAGATCATTCTTTATGATTGCTAACATTCTTACAACTTTTTATATTTTATGATAGCATAAAATATTTTATTTTCAACCCTTTTCTATAGTTTAACTCCATTTCCTTTCTTAAATACATTAGACTTCTTATCACTAAATTCATCAATTGTGTAAATCTCTCTACTTACCAATTCTTTCTTTTACTTCTGGCATCTGCCATTGTATTTCCTTTCCCACCGCACCACAAGGCACTAACAAGCATTAAGGTCAACTGTTGACAGTCTTCCATTGTGGTCCCCCATTACTGTCTTTTCCAGATTGCAATTTCTAAGTGCGAGCATGGTCCATGGTTGCCAATCTACTGTACTGGGAATCTTGCAAACAAACTGATGTCTATGTGTTCCTCCTACAAGGCTGAATCACACGGAAGACACTTAAATGACATTGTAGTAGTTCTGATAGCTGAAGTCAGCTTACATCTCACAGCTTCTACCCTGGAAATACAGACAACAGTGAACTAAACTCTATGGGCTAAGTGCTCTACAGTGAGAATAATTTGTTCAGAACAGAACACAAGAATAACAACCACCATAGAATGTTTCTGCTCATCTACTCACCTATACTGGCCACCTAGCTGCTAGAAATTCTCCTACCAACCTAAGTAGCTTCAGATTTTATAGGTCGAATGGGATTAATAGCTAGTAGAAGTAATGTTGTATATTGGTCTGTATCTTCTCTAGGCTACATTTACTTACATTTTTCTCATTTTAAATAAAATTAGGTTTTTGACATTCACCAGTTTTAAAAGTAATGTTTGGGTTTTGGTGGTTGTGGTTTCTGCCATGTTGGAAGTTTTTAGTGACTGCAGCCGAGCGATCCTGAGGCTCGAGTTAAAGGTCTGCTTCTAGGGTGGGGGCTGGCTCAGTCTCATTCAACCTGGCAAGTCCCAGACTCATGGGATCTCAGCCAGCTGCTTCCTACAGCATGCCGCTGACCACCAGGAAATAGATGGGTAGTAAGAGAGAGAATGGATAGATGCTTCTAGGAAAACACACACACACACTTACATGCACACACATACACTCACATACATATATACTCATGTGTGCATACACACGCACACACACAACAACAACAACAACAACAACTTGAATCTCATGTGCCAGTACCATTTTTGTTATATAGCAAAGAAAGTATTTTTAAACTTCAGAAAGTAAGGAGTGTACATCTAAAAGGCAAATGTGAGCCTGGTGTATTTATCCTCAGACTAAGTGTTTAAAAAGTCACCCCCTCACAGATGCTCAAAACCTTGTTAGTGTTTGGCTTATCAATATAAAATAAAAATCTCTGTCTCACACCTCAAGATACTGATCTACTTCTATTTCAACATTTATAGACAAGGCCGTGCTAGGCATAAAAGTGGCTTCTAGTCCACACGTTAGCAAATTTTTTGAGATGATCTTGCCGAAGAGTCTGTTATGTCTTGAGGTTGCCAGCCTCTTCCCTCTGCCTCTCGAGCGTCCTTGCTATCTGTGTGCACCACTGATGCCCAGAGAGCAAACGGACTGAGAACTCCGTTTGATTTTGTTGGGTAAACCAAAGCTGCCCATTCAGTGAGTGTGTTTTTAAGTCCATAGTGGGAACTATGCTTGCAGCCGGGAACGTGGTGGGAAATACAACCTAGCCCTTTAGTCTCATGGAGCTGGTAGTGTGGTGACAGTTCCCAGGCATGAAGTGAATGTTGACTTTGCCACTGTTGGGAGTGCCTTGCAAGAGGATTGTGGGACACTGTGAGAATGTGTTAGTAGAAGAGGGCCTGGCAGTGCACACCTGTAATCCCAGCCCTTGAGAGGCTGAGGAAAAAGAATTGCCTCGAGTCTGAGGCCAGTCTGGGCTGCATGGTAAATTTCAGGCCCATTTGGGCTACAGAATGATACCCTGTCTTAAAAAAGAAAAAGAAAAAGAAAACTAAAAGGAAGAGAGAATATACTGTGAGATTTGACTTTATTGGAGAGGCCAGGGAAGACTTCCATGTGGAAGCCCAGAGTAAGCATCTTAAGTTTTCAAGGGTTCCAGAACCCACTTGTGTCTTGATACTGGACAATGGTTGCCAACACAACATGGAAAAACAGTGGAGAGAAAACAAATCCAAAATGAAGATATGGCAGGATGTTTCAGTGTGGCATGAGGAGATATGGCGGGATGTCTCAGTGTGGCGTGAGGCGTTCTAAAACTTCTGCCTGATCCTTTAATCGGCATTCATTAGCCTCACAGTTATTCTGTTATTGGAGGAAATCTGGTCACGAGTCTTATTGTCAATTACCTACCTACCTTCTTGGAAGTGATCTATGGCAACATTTTATATACTCAAGTCATAAAATTTATTGACATGTTTTAATTGTGAAGGGAGATATTGTACAGTTCTTTTCTTGAGAGACTTACATCATTTAAAGCTGGTAAAGGAGAAGGGGACTTTATTATATATATTTATATCATAAAAAGGGGCAAATACTTTTTAAAGTCACACATTTAAAACATTGTTTTATTTTAAACAGCTCACCAACAAAGTAGGCCAGTTCAGATAAGATAGAATATTAATGCTTCTTAGCATTAAGCAGGCTGGTTACATGGTGTCCGGATTTCTGCCTTGGGTGGCTGCATCCCAGCTGCGCTGCTCTGGAGTTTAGTGGAGATAAAAGCTGGGTTGTTGACATGATTATGGAAGAGCACACCGCTTTACTTTATCTCCAGTAGAACTAAATTTAGTCTCTCAGAGGTACACTTTTTTTTTCAAATGAAAGCTGCATTTTATAATGATTCTGAATAATTCAAAAGTGGCATGATCCTAATGAATACATGCATCACAGACCAAAGGGTTCAGCTCCAGCTTGTGAGGTTATTGAAGGTCTCTTTTCTCACAGTTAAACTTTCTTTATAGAAACCCACTTTTACACACACAGGCAGATTGTGCTGAGTTGTAGCTAAGGTAAGTTAGAGGTAATGTAACTATTCCCTACAGTGACCTAAGGACAAAGAACATCAGTAATAAAATGATTTTCATTTTAAGTTTTATGGATGAGAATCTCCTCTGACCTTATTAGTCACTGGAGGAAAAAATGGATGCAAAATGAGCTCACATCTCTGAATTAATAAATATGTGTACTGTATATATATATATATATACACACACACACACACACACACACACACACACAAGCCAAATCTAGCTGTGAAGCACTCTGAAGACTTAACCTGAAGGAGGGATTATTGCACAGAGCGCTAAGGGCTGGCGTGGTGGGAGCTGTTGTGAGATGACTCTCCCATCATATGTTCCTCAAGCATCTTGAAGGTCGGGTGGTGTTGGGGTCTGAATGTGAAGCGTTCCAGCTTGTCTGAACACTTCTCTGCTGGGGAGGTTGCTTAGGCAGTTGTGGAACCTTCAGGAATCAGAGCCTCTGCGGAAGCGGGTCACTGGGAATGGACCCTGGGGTTTTAGAGCCCAGACGAACTTACTTTTCTCCCCTTCCTGGGTCTTCCCAACCACAATCCCTGTGATATCCCTGTATCAACTGTGAGCTGAAATAAACGTTTTCTTCCTTAAGCTCCTTTTGTCAAAGTCTTTGACCTTGGCAACCAGGCAGCAACTTTCTTGTAAGACAGGCTTTTCTCAGTGGTGTCCCTTCTTCCCATACGACCCCAGCTTGCATTAGTTTGATAAAAATCTAAGCAGGACACCACAAAATAATGATGGCTGAGTCATTGGCTTGAACTTTGCAAGATGATTCTGTAGGAAGCTTATTAAGCAGTCATGTTGCAGGCTTTCACAGATGATGTATAGGCTCTTTGTAGCTGCAGAGACTCTTTTCTGTGGAGGTAAACACATTAACGCCTCATGATTTGGTTTGTAAGCTGGCCAGGATAAAGTTATGTGTTCTAAAAATACTGAAACTCTTTTAAGTATTTTTTTTTAAATTAAGGACACTATTCTCAATGTAATTCTGAGTTAATTGTTCTCTGGATGGAAGACTTATACAATTCACTCATGAATAAAAAGATTGGCACCCAAATCTTTCATAAGTATCCCTTAATCAACTGTTGTGTTCTACTAGCAGCCAACAGGAGTCACCTAGAACAAAAGTGGTTTATGAGTCCTTTTGTCTGGGAGTTCCTAATCAATATAAACGACTTCCGTATTAGAAGGTTGAGCTGCCTTTGCTAATAATATACGTCTCACACACATGTAAAGCATAGGGCTGTCAATGGTGGCTCTTAATGCATCTCCAGCAGTGCATAAGGCTTGGCTGTCACCTGTGGAGTCACTGGGAGGCGCTGTCACCTATAAGAGGTTGTGTGTGTGTGTGTGTGTGTGTGTGTGTGCGCGCGCGCGCGCGCGTGTTCGTGCTTGTGTGGTTACTTCATTGACATTGGCCTTAAGGGGGCTATGGAGATCCAGGCCCCCCTTTTTCTTTCTTTGATTCTTCCTCCCATGAGGTGAGAGCGGTTTCCTTCCAGGGGCTCCCACTGCTGCCCAAGGCCCGGAAGTAACAAAGCCCAGTCCAGTGTCCAAGGGCCTGGGAGCGATGAGGCTGAGTCGTGTCCCTGGACTAAAACCTCAGAAATCATAAGCACAAATGCATCTTTCTATTGTAAAAAGTCATTGCTCTCCGGCTTTGTAACAGAATACAAACTGTATGGACTAGAAGTAAGAACTTCAGCAGAAATCCTAGTTGCTTTGAGTTAGAGAAAGGGGTCTGGTTTTCTCTAACTTTGTCCCCACCCCCACAACCCCTGATTAAATCAGGCTGTGTGTGTGTGTGTGTGTGTGTGTGTGTGTGTGTGTGTGTGTGTGTGTGTCTTAAGAGAAAAATCCACAGATAAGGAAGTTTAATTGCTTTAGAATAACTCTCGGCCTATGGGAGCACATTACCAAACTGGCATTTTATTCTCCCAATCTGCTGAAGAGCTTGTAATTTGAATTTATGCTGGAATAATTGCTTACCTGCTGGTGAGAACATGGTGTTTACACAGTGTCCTCATGATCTTATTACACATGTCACAGGAAACCGGCTCATGCTTATTGTGGCCTTGACAGATTCAAGAAGCAGCTGTCTGTGACTGCTAAAAATGAAGCCAGCCTGTGAATTCTTGCATATGAAGAAAGTACATATTAGCGGTAACCGCAGTGAGTTAGTGGAACTAAAGACTCTTGACAATGGACATGGTGTGTCCTGACTCATTGTGAGTCCTTGTGAGCTGAAATCAGAAAGCGGGAAAGCCAGCAACTTCCTTCCTGTTCTCCTGTAGGTAATCATACCATTTAGCCTGGGAGAGACTGGATGCCATTGAAAAGAACTATGGACTGCATGCACCTCTGTACTTTGTGTACGTGGGGTGTCTCTGGTTCTTTCCCGAGTCACTTACTGACCCCGCTCACTGTAAGCTGTGCCAGAATAAATGGGGGCAGTGGTGGCAGGTGCTAGCGGAGTGACAGCGTCCCCTCGGCTGTGTCCGTCTGTCCTCAGGACAAACAAGAGACTGGAGAATTAGTACAACAACTACAAGCACCACCCACGTGCTCATTCTCATCCCCGACTCCAGAAAACCTTTTTCTTCACCTCTAAATCACGGTGGCGGCAACTGGATGCTATCATTTCTGCAATACTTAGTGATTACTACTTGAAAAGTGTTGGTTTCATCCCAATAAGTGTCATTCTGTTCTAGTAATTCTTCTCTGGTCAGAAAGGGAGAGCAAAGAGTGAGGAGATTACTTAACTGTCCTTCCTTTTAAAATGTCTTTAATGTTTGGACAGCTGCTCCTGGGAAAGTCAGTTCCTCTGAATTCTTCGTCAAGGATACCCAGTAGCTGTTTGCAGAGCGATCCTTGACCTGGGCTGGCCTTGACAATTAGTCACATGAGAGTTCATGAATTTCAGTGGAGTGAAACATTAGTACAACCAGAATTATCCTGTTGGAAATGCCCACACGGTGCCATCTCCCTTTCTTGCACAAGAGGTCTACTAGCTAACCCTGGAGCTGGGCAGACTTGTGCATTCCACTATGTGAGTTTTGTATGAGTAAAACCTTGGGATACCATTTACATGGGATCTGTATGAATGGTGCTTTGTACATGTGTCGTATAGCTGATATGAAGCTGTCAGTCTACACATTTTTTCTCTGGTTTCTGTTCGCTGTGAAGTTTTGAGTGCCGTTAACATTCATCCATGAACATTGTAATTACTGTAGAATATAGTGATTTTTTTTTCCTTATGAAGATTACACTTCGGAGGGAACTTTCATCATTTCATAAGGG
>CABHPQ010156612.1:0-16891 GCA_902168405.1 Peromyscus aztecus | reverse complement strand
TCTCTCTCTCTCTCTCTCTCTCTCTCTCTCTCTCTCTCTCTCTCTCTCTCTCACTGGGGCACATGTGCACGCATACATATGTACACACACCTACATATATGCACACATACACACATATATACACATCTATACACATGCATGAAAATACAGATGTACACATAGCTACACACAAGTATACACACAAAGGTACATGCACATACACACACACACACAAATTATCTTCATTCATAGAAAACAAGTTCATGAAATATTCTAAGGAGTTAGAAATAGAAACGACTCTACAATCCCAGAACTCAGGAGGCTGAAGCAAGAGAATTCTGAGTCAAAGACTAGTCTGGGTTAGAGTGAAGCCTGGCTTTGCCATTGATGCTGCTGTGGCTGCTGTTGTCAAAAAAAAAAAAAAAAAAAAAAAAAAAAAAGCTATCCAAAAAAATTCCTGAACTAACCAATGAGCTTAGCAATGACACAGCATATGAAACATGCATTCCAAACTCAGGACTTCAGTGGGTAAAGTGATTGCTGTTCAAGTTTGGATTCCAGTCTGTGTCAATTCAGTCCGTGTTAATCAGTGGCGAGTACCTGTAACTCCAACACTGGATAAGGGGGAGACAAACATCCCAAGAGGCTTGCTGGCCAGTGTAACCAAAAGGGCAAGTTCCAGGTTCAGTGAGAGACTGTCTCAAAAAAAGCAAGATGGGGAGTAATAAGACTCCATATCAACCTCTGGCCTCCAGACATGTACACACAAGCATGCACACACAAGCATGCACACCATCACCCACACTTGTCACATATATGCATACAAAACACATACATACACACACACACACACACACACACACACACACACACACAAGCCCATTTATTTATCTATTTATTTATTTATTTTTAATTTATTTATTGCAACAATCTTGCTACGTAACCCACTCCACCCTCAAAATGGGTTACCTCTTGCCTCAGCTTCCTGGATGCTGCATTACAACCACGTACAACCGTGCCTGCCGTCAATCTTAGTTCTATAAATACCAACAAATAACTGGAGTTTGGATTTTTAAAGGACTTTTCACCATAGCTAGAAAAGTATGAGGTACTAAGAAATAATAGCAACAAAATACACGTGAAACCTGTCTAATGAAAACCGAAACACAGCTGAGGAAAGCCGACAGAGGTCTAGATAAACAGGGACTGCATGACTGTGACGGGCAGATCCAATATTGTAAAGACGCCACATTCCTTCCAAATTGATCTGCAGATTGTTGATGTACTCACACATTTCTTAAAGGAGCCTTCTTTGGATTTGTTTTGTTTTGTTTTGTCTGACAGATACTGAAAAGCTGACTCTAAAATTTACATACACATGCGAAAGATGTGGAAAAGCCAAAGGAATCTTGAAAAAGCAGAGCAAGGCTAGACTTGCAAAATTCCAGAGGGAAACTCTCTACATAAACGTAGCTGTTCCGGGACTTGCTATGTAGACCAGGCTGGCCTTGAACTCACAGAGTGCTGGGACTAAATGCCTCTACCTCCTGAGTGCTGGGACTAAATGCAGGTGCCACCATGCCTGGCTCAGGAAAAAAAATCTTACCAGCCTTTTGGTAGCCAGTGATTTCTTAGGAAACAAAAAGGCACTAACCACAAAAGAAAAAAACTGAGAAATAAGACTTGCTCAGATTTAAAAACACTGTTTTATATCAGGCCTTTTAAAGGCATTAGGACTATAGCCCACTGGTTAGTGTTTGCCCAGTCTGCAAAGATCCTGGATTCAGTCTCCAGCTCTGGGAAGGGGAAAGGGAGCTTTATTAATAACATAAAAAGTCACTCCTATTGGTGAAATTATTAAGGCCACTCCACGTAGTTAAAAGGGAGGTTTATTAGTGGCACAAATGAAGGGATAGGTAGGTTGCAGGGTCTGGGGAAGGAAGATGTAGCGCAGTCCGGCGGTGTTCTCTGGAGAACTCTGCTCAGTCTACCTCTAGCGTCCAGGGTCCAGGAAACAAGAGAGAGACGGCAGGATCTCGGGTCTTCAGGGTCCCCTCTTGGCCCCGCCTTGTAGGCGTGACAGTCACCTAGGCGGGACAGTCACCAACGCCTCAGTACATTGTAGGTGAGCTCCATTTCCACCTAGTCCCACTGCTCCCCAGAGGGGCAGGGAGGTTTTATCCAGGTGTAGCAACAGCCACCCAAGAGTCCCATGTAGCTTCTTAGTCACGCAGCACCTTTCTCAGAGTCTATGTGTTGGGCCAAGACAAGGTGAGAAAGTCTCCAACTGCAGTGTAGCCCAGACCAGCCCTTCTCTGCTGCTAGAGTCGTGAAGGAACCAGCGCAGATCCCAAGTTCCTTTCACCCAGCTAATGCTAACTCCATGTGCCCATTGCCTCTGCTCTGTAAATCATCGGTTCTTTCATTCACTCGTTTGCCGAGAGCCTAGCCCACAGGAGAAGAGTAAATGCAGTTTCTGCTTCCAGCAGCCAATTCCAGACCCAATAGCTTGCTCTTTGCACCTAAAGAAACTTCTGCCTCAAGGACCCTTCTAGGGTGCTGGGGGACAGAGAACCCCCAAGAAGAGCAGGGTGGAGATTATTGCTAGAGGGAAAATATGCACCTTGGAAATTCCTCCAAAAACTCAAAATTCATGCTTTTCCTTTGGTTCACAATTAAAGGATTGGCCCCAGTCCCTGGACCCCTGGAGGTCAAATGGACCTATTGCTCTACTGGAATTGCTATGTGAACATTTACGCTGGGGATGAAGATCAGCGGTAGAATGCTCGCCTACATGCAGAAGGCCCTGGGTTCCACCCCCAGTACTACAAAATAAACAATTGCATTTGTTTTGTATTTTCCTTTTTAATTAATTAAAGTCTCTTACTCTAAGGTATTATTGCTCCCAAAGTTAAACTCGCAGTCATCTGGAAGCTAATTTCTACAAAAGCTGCTTGTTAGCTAATATGGAAATGAGGGGAAGGATGGTTGTTTCAGCCAAATAGATCAGGAACTGGGGACACTCCAGTCATCCAGATAATTTGAATTGTATAATTTATAAAGTCGTCTTTTCTATAATAAGATTTGTTCAGGAATGGAGTCCCCTGTTCTTCAATTAGCGAGCACTTTCAACCTCTGAGGGCACTAACATCTCAGGAAGCTGCATCTGAGTCGCGGTTCTCAATGGGTTCATCCCAGCATGCAGTGCGGTGTGGCTTTCGTGCCTTTTGTTGTCTAGATGCTGCTGTGTGGGGGACAGTGACAGTGAAATCTTAGCTCCTTCTGCTTTGTGCCTGTCACTCAGTCCTTCCTCCTCTCGTTTAAATTAGGAGGAAGTGTTAGAGGGAGTCAGGAGCCAACCCCTCTGCATTTCCCAAAAGAGATTAATGATGTCCAACACAAGCACCCAGCAGATATGAACACATACTCAGAAACATGTCCACATTTATATTCAATTTATATGGAAGACAAAGGCATGCATTTTTTCCACCCTAACAAAAGGAATGCTTACTAGAGAATCCTTAAAAATACATTAAAGGCTGAGTTAAATCAAAGTATCACATTGTGCATGGATATATATGCAATTGTTGCATGTGACTCCAAAACCAAAATGACAATTTTAAAAAAGAAAAAATTTTAAAAATCACATTACTTTTGTATTAAAGTAACAAAGACTCGATTTACATGCAGTGCCTGAAGGACATGTCTATGTGTAAAGACAGTCACGCTTATAAAGATTTGACAACGAGTCCTCTTCAGTTCCATTCTCAGGAAGAGTCTGCTGGGGGGGCCACCTGAGCCCCAGACTCCTTTCCAAGTGTGTGATGAGTCCCTACGTTCGCTGATCACCCTTCAGGTCCTGGATCCAATTTAACATTTGGCTGGTGGCAATTTCGGGGAAACATGGCCCAGCAGACTGGAAATTTACACACCTCCTGGAACAGCTATTTGCTAAGCTTGTGTCAACTCTGCCTGACTAGGCTGAGACAGCTGCGGCATCGCAGTGCCTGAGGTGCAGATGGCGCTCCTGACGTGAGGCCAGGGCTGGCTGCATCCTGCACATCACAGAACCTTTCCTCCAGCCAACAAGCCGGCTCCTCTTGCAAGGCGCCTGCTCCCCGCTCCAACCACTCCAGGGTGGCAGAGAAGGGTCCAGGAGGAAGGGCTTATTCTGCCGCCACCTTTACCAAGCACGTCTTGGCGTGGGCCTGGAAGAAGCATGCTTCCTCAGCAATATCTAAAACATACAGAAAATCCCTAGTTACTACCCAAAATAGACACTTCCCTCAGTGACACAAATCCTTCCTCCATCACACTCCAATGGTGTCAACCGTCTAATTTGGCGTCTCTGGCCCCTGTCTGAGTCTCTCTGCCTTCCTAAGCCGGAAGAGAACTTCGTCTTCCAACAACAAGGTTCTTCGATCTTTCTCTCGGTTCAGATTAGGGACATCACTACTTGAGCTGCCCAAATGCTGGTTCACACATTCATTCCATCAAGATTTATTGAGCATCTGCTAAGTCTGTGAGCTAGGGATACAGTTGTGAGAGAGTCCTGCATTGGTAAATAATATTAACAAGCTCCTGCCTCTGAGAGTGTCCATCCAGTCAGAAAGATCAGTGAAGAGGTACAGAAGGGAAAGATGGAGCAATAGAGGCATGCAAAAAAAAAAAGTGGACAGACACATCCAGTCAGAGGAGCTACGTAGCACAGCTGATGTCTGGATGGAAGCCTGAAAAGCGAACAGGCTTTCACAGGTCCAGAGTGCTGAGACAGGGGCATGGGGTGGGCATAGGACACGCAGGAGGCCAGAATTCCCAAGGACAGTGTCCCAGAGAACTGAAGCAAAGTGCCAGCAAAAGATAGCACTCCATTCATTTGTGGTTTTCCTTTTGCACTGTGTATGAGTTCGGTTTTTAATGTAGATGTTTTCTGTATTACAGAGCATTGTTTTGTCCTCTGTGTAAGACCCTTTTTTTTTTTTTTTTTTTTGAGACAGGGTCTTCTGTGTCCCAAACTAGACTTAAGCTTACTATGTAGCAGAGAATGGCTTTGAACTTCTGACCCTCCTGCCTCCACCTCCCAAATTCCAGCCACCACACCAGGCCTATGTGGTGCTGGGGATTAAACTCAGGACTTCACACATGCTAGGCAAACACTCTACCGATTGAGCTACAGCCCCATCCCAAGACCCAGGTCTTAACTCACATTAAGTTTCAAATGGTATTCAAGTATGTCTCACATCACTTTTTCTCAAATAACTACATTTGGTGAAATAAATGTCATCCCCATCTCCCCTGGCTTTGGGAAAGGTGACAGTGATCCCCATTCCTGTGCAGTGAGGAAGGGGGACTGGAGGGAAGGAGCTCATCTGCAGTCATTTTAGAATTCACAGAGGGATATTTCTTGGGATCCAGCTTTCTTGAACTTCTAGACAAAATTCAATACCCAGAACTCATCCGCTTCTCAAAAACTCTTTGACTTGCAAGACATAACACACTTTCTCTCCCCTCCTGCCATTCTGTCTCTCTGAAGCCCTGGGAGGTCTCAAGGCTCATCCCCAGAGCCCTTCTCTGCTCACTCTTGTTAATAATTTCTTTAATGTATCTCTCCAGTGATCAACGTGTGGCTGTTTCTACCAATGTACAGACCCAGCTGAGGCAGCCCCTGGTGGCTCTGAGGCGGACCTGCCAATTGCTGTTTGAGACTCGGCATCCAAAACTCGTTCCTGTCTGTAGAGAATTCCCTTTCTTACAGGTCTTGGTAGGAAGCTGAACTGTGTCACCCTCAGAGAACAGAGATAGCTCAACCAATCAACGGCTCATTTAGGCTCAGTCAGATCTTCCCAGGTGACAACCGTAACGGCGGTCCCCAGAAACCATGGCCCGAGTATCTGTAACACAAAATGCCACACCCTGGCATCAACAGTCCCAGCGGAGGCGGTGGTTGGCTGCAGGGTGTGCTGCTGAGCACAGTCCCGAATGTACAGATCCCTTCCAGTTCTTCCCGTCCACTTCACGTGCCCAGCTCTGCAGGCCTCTCTATCTGCTCAGTAAATCTTTTTCTGCTTGAATAAAGTGGAATCAGGATCCATTCTTGAAAAAGGTTTCTGTCTCTTCTCTTTTCTCGAGGGGGATCCAAGGTTTTGCCTAAATCAGGGAATTCCGAGGTCTGGTCCTCAGGGATCTAGCGGGAGAACAAAGCAGGTCATAAGGTCTGCAAAATCAAGACAATTTTTTGGTTTGGGTTTTGGTTTGTTGTTTTGTTTTTTGAGACAGGGTTTCTCTGTGTAACAGTCCTGGCTGTCTTGGAACTCACTCTGTAGACCAGGCTGGCCTTGAACTCACAGAGATCCTCCTGACTCTGCTTCCCGAGTGCTGGGTTAAAGGCGTGCACCACCATGCCCGGCTTCAAGACAATTTCTTAACATTACTGAGACATTCTTTATCTGCCTTTTTCCCAAGGGTTGACATTTTCCCTGAGGACACAAAGTAAGTGAACACTGAGTGGAAAGGCTGAAGTCTCAGCACAAACTGAAGCTGCAGCATCAAACTGTGGCCACAGCATCTCCACACTCTCACAGTAAACCCGACCGGTTTCATGGAAGAATAGTATTTGATGCGGGGCGGAGCACTAGAAAGAGGGCTAGGGAGATGGCTCCATCGGTAAACCGCTTGCCATACAAGTATTCGGATCCCCAGCACCCATATAAAAAGCTGGGTGTGGCAACGTGTACCTGGAATCCCAGCATTGGTGAGGTAGAGACGGGAGGATGTCTGTCTGCTGGCCGGCCAGCCCCACTGAGTCAATGAGCTCCAAGTTCAGTGAAAGCCCCTGTTTCAAAAAGCAAGGAGGAGAAACGACTGAGGAAGAACCTGATGGTGACTTCTGTACACACATGGACGTATGTGCACAAATATACCATAACCAGGAATATATACATAGACTGGGTTTATGCTATAAATGGGGGACTTATTAACCTGGCTCACACAGTAAGGGCAGGGCTATCAGCAATGGCTGTCTGTGCTGGAGAGGCCAAGAACCCAGACGATGTTTGGTCCATGTGTCTGGATGCCTCAGCAGTCCCAGTCTGGTGCTGAAGGCCTGGATTCTCCTGAAGACCTGAGAAGTTGGAGTCAACAAAGACAGCAGTAAGTATGGATGCACTCACTCAGGAATAAGTGAAGCCTCTGGCAGGGCTTTTGCCTCAGATTTCTCTATATATGGGTCACCCACTGAGGACAGTCTCCCTACTTCAGCTAATCCCCTTTGGGGACGTCCTCACAGACGTGTGTGCCTCTTGGGTGACTCTGGCTCCTGTGAAGTCGACCTTCAAAACCAACCTTCACGAGTGGTGTACACCTAGGGTCCTAGCTACTCCGGGGTGGAGGCTGAACAGGAGTTCCAGGTCAGCCTGAATAACATACTGCAAACCTTGTCTAGAAAAAACACCACTTTCTAAAACGATGATTTTAGATTTGGGTGTTTGCCTGCATGTGTGCATATGCATCACTATGAAGCCAGAAGAAGGTGCTGGGTCCCCTAGAACTGGAGTTCCAGATGACTTTAACCTACCATGTGGGTGCTGGGAAATGAACCGGACCCCCTGCGAGAGCAACAAGTACTCTTAACCACTGAGACATCTCTCCAGCCCCTAAAATATACTTTCTGAAGCAGTAAATATTAATTGTATTAAGCCTTGACCCTAAATGTGCATTGTTCTAAAATGTGGCTTCTCTGGGTGAAGCATCTGTGTCATGGTTGGGGTTGGCAATGAACACCACTGCCTTCCTAGGACGCCGTTTATATTTCAAAGAATGACTTGTTGAGTGGTTGAAAGATCAGCCATTATTATTTAGAATTAAAGATTTGAAAGACAATGTTCTGAAAATGAATGAGTGAATCCTATGAAAACAGCATTTGTTCCCAGCACACACAACCATTCCCTGTGCCTGAGGATAGTCCCTGGATAGGGAAAGAGGCCATAGTGGAGACAACTCTACATTTTCATTCCCTAGTCCTAGAAGCCAACACCAAAGAAGGCCCTCTAACAAAGGCCCAGAGACCTTCCATCACGTATATTTCTTTGTAGCTGAAGATTTCTCCAGTCCCGCCAGGGCCCGCAGCCACTCAGACCCACGTAAACACACAGAGATTTATATTACTTATAAACTGTATGGCTGTGGCAGGCTTCTTGCTATCTAGTTCTTATATCTTAAATTAACCCATTTCTATTAATCTGTAAGTTGCCACATGGCTCGTGGCTTACTGGTACTTTACATTTTACTTCGGCTGGCAGTGTCTCCTGACTCAGCCTTCCACTTCCCAGAATTCTCCTCTCTCCTTATCCCGCCTACACTATACTTCCTGCCTGGCTACTGGCCAATCAGGCTTTTTATTTATCAATCAACCAGAGCAACACATTTCACAGCATACAGAAAGACATCCCTAGCATTTCTTGATACAAGATTTCTCTTGGCCCAGGATGATCTCCAACTTGCTGGGTAATGGAGGATAACTTTGAACTTCTGATCTCTGGGGTTCTAGGACCACACATGTGTGCCACCACCCCCAGTTTATTCAGTACTGGGTCTCAAACCCAGAACTTTATGCACGCCAGCTAGACACTCCACCAACTGATTCACACCACCAGCCCCTGGATTTATCTTTGACAGTGGACCGCTCACCTGCAAGCCCTTCACCGAGTATTCTTATCTGCCCACTAGCCCTTCTGTCGCTTTGAATTTTTGCATCTGTTTGGGGGGAGGATGGAGGGGGAAAAGCTGCTTCCAGACACTCCAATGCAGAAGAGGAAAAAGCCATGCAGAAAACCGACTGATAGCCTACACAGAGCCTAGCTGGCCCTGCTGCTGGAGCCCTGGCTGTTAGATGCTCCCCCTTGGGCTTCAGATTGCGGCTCCTCTCTCAGAGGGTGCTCTGAGCCCTTCATCCTGTGCACAGCCATGTCCTGATGGAGCTCCTTCCACTCAGAACCCATCCCCTGCTTTTAGCTCAGGTCTCCCTGTCTCAAAGAGCCCCCACTAGAGTCCCGATGTAAATGAGATCCATCCCCCACAGGGCCTTGCTTTCCCTTTACAACATATACCATCATTTGAACTGTATATTTACATATGTTGGTTTGTTTATGATTGGCTCTGTCAGTGGACCATAGCCAGCAAGGGGCAGGAACCATGTCTGTGGCACTCAGTACTGTATGCCCCAAAGTGAGTTCTCGGTATTGATTTATTGAATCAAGGAAGGAAGACCCTACAGCTATTATCCTTTCTAGACCTGATTTTCTTTTTGTTTTTCTTTTTCTTTTTTAAGCTTCTTTATGGTACCAATGGGATAAATTATTTTTTATTTTAATTTTGTTATGTTTATGATTTAATTTGATGTGTATGAGTGCCTGGCCTGCATGTGTGTCTGTGCACCACCGTATGCGTGCAGAAACCTGCAGAGGTCAGAAGAGGGGTCAGATCCCTTGGATCTAGAGTTACAGATGGGAGTGAGCCAGCACGTGGATGCTGGGATTCCAACCCAGGTCCTCTGGAAGAGCAGCTGGTTCTATTAACCACTGAGTTGTCTCTCCAGCCCCCCAGATCTGTTTCTCCACTGTCAGCATGTAAAGTCATAAAAATCCCTCTAAACTTGCTTCAGCAGCATTCCAGAAACATTGTACATTGTATTTGCATTATCACTTCAGTACAAGTATTTTCTAACTTCGCTCTTGAATTCCCTTGTGATGTGCAGATCATTTAGGAGTAGGTGGTTCGGTGTCGCCAGATTTTGTATTGCTGGTTATTGGCGTGTGAGAACATACACAGTATGCGCTCCACAGGTTTTATGGCCAACCCTATGGTCTATCTGGGGGGATGGTAGCATACCCATCTAGAAAGCATTCAGATTCTGAAGACGGGAGGTGTGATGTTTATATCAGTTAGGACAAAGTAGTTGATAGTATTGTTCAGATCCTTTAAAATCTTGATTTTTTTTTCTAGTTTCTCTGTCGGTTCCTGTGAGGGGCGATTGATGTCTCATGGTGTTTGAAGCTGTTAGGAGGTACACACTTATGTTTACTGTTTTAACAGAGCCCTGATTATCTTATCATTAGGAAGGATCTTGTCTTTGTCTCTGATAACGCTGTTTTGTCTTGAAGTACGTCTTCTGTTTGTGCCTCTCACAACTGAAGTGAAGTAGTATCCTTTAAACCTTCCTACATCTGCTTCACAGTGCGCTCCCTCGCTCTCTTATCTCAGCACAAAGCGGAAACAAACCACAAAAGTGGCAGGAGCCAAAAAGATTATTTCCTCTAATGTAGACAAGAGAGGGGTAACCAAAAGACTGGCCCATCCCCCACTCCCGTCTCTGCTTCGGTGATCGGTCCCCAAAGGGCTGAGCCACGCAGTCTGCCCATTTCCCAGGCTTTGTTCCAAAAGCAATCCCACCCATTTCTGACATTTTTATGCTTTTGATTCTATCAAACTCAGGACTTTCAATAATGTATGAAAAAGGAGAATCATTTCATGTCCAAAAAAGCAAGCTGGAAGACAAACTTTTTGACTGGAGTGTAACTGTGAACACAATCGATGGGGCGCTAACAAGCTTCCCGGTCTAGCAGGGGTCCAGGGGAGAAGCTCATAGCACTCTGAGGAAATCAGGTATCAGGTTAGATGCAATTTTTTTTCTTCTGATCAGACCTGCTAGGGGAACAGCTGGCAATATAGATTTTCATAAACTGCAACGCAGATAATACACAGGGATTCCCCCCACACGTTTTCGTTAAAAATTTGAGAATTGTTGCTTCTAAAATGCCATGGTATGATTGCTGGAGGAACCTCTTACAAGCTTTAGATGGTTTTCAGCCATTTTGGAAATCTCCAATAGCCACAGTAGATGTCTATGATCCAGACAGATGTATGAGTGCATACCAGCAACTCCAGCACTCAGGACGGGGCGGCGGGAGGATCAGGCTACACAGCAAGTCCAGGGACAACCTGAACTACAGGACACTCTGTCTCACACAACAACAACATATGCCTGGGCCTTAGACATCATAGCCTGCCATTGGAGGCATCTCCATGAATGCTGTTTTGGCAGCTACATACATAGATGGAATCTAAGAGAGCCACCCAAGGCCCGAAACAGTAGCAGCTTGCCCCATGTCTTTGAGAAATTGTCTTCAAAGGGCTACAGACCACCTCTACACAGGTAATATTAAAATTCATTAACACATTGGAATGTGTGTGTTTAGTCGTTTAATGGCATTAGGCTTTGGTCTCTAGTAAATGGCAAAGACCCCCCCCCCCTTTGGTCCTTTGCTCTTTATAGGCACCTCTAATTGTTTTCCATTATCGACCAAAACAGATGATGCCAAATCTCCACACAGCTCTAGCTCCAACCTGTTTGTCTGAATTATACATTTCTGTCTCTGCTCCAGCTCATTCCCACTGGTCTCCGATTAAATAAAATCTGACCACACTGCTTAATTCCCCGTGTGAATTTGATCTGCCTACAGGATGCCCAAATGCCCAGCAAAACATTATTTCTGGGTTTGTCTGTGAGAGTGTTTCCAGAAGAGACTAGCACTTGAAGAATCGACTTAATAAGAGCGTCCCACGTGCCAGTCATGAGTGGGTTGTCACCCATCTGTAGTACTCAGGGAACGGAACCGACAGGATGAACGTGTGTACACCACAGTGACGTGCAGGCTACGGTCCAGGTAACGCAACAATGGCAGTCTCCTGACAGAAATGCCGAGAATCTGGGAGTCAGTCGTTCAGCCCCTGAGGCTGACATCTCAGCAGCCTCAATCTGAAGTTCTGGAGGATCCCTGGAGAGCTGCTGGTCTTCAATCCGTGTTAGAATCCTAAAGAAACCGACGGTAGCAGGATAGACCAACTTGCTAGCCAGTTAGGGCAAGCAGGCAAAAAGCCGAATTTCTTTCTCCCGTATCTTTTTATCCGAGCTGCCACCTGAAGGTGTGACCCAGATTTAGGTGGTTCTTCCTGCTTCAAATGATCTGATCAAGAAAATTCCTCAGCAGCTCAGGTTTCAGTTGGTGCCAGATGTAGAGAAGTGGACAAGAAAGATTAATCATCACACCATCCATTAAAGACTCAAAGGAGCCAAAGGACGGAGGAAGTGAGTAGGTTCTCTATCTATCTGTCTACCTATCTATCTGACATCTATCACCTATCTATCTAACTACCTATCTATCTATCATCTATCTATCTATCCATCTATCTCCATCTATCATCTATCTATCCATCTACCATCTACCTATCTATCTATATATCTGTCATCTATCTATGTATCTATCTATCTGTCATCTATCTATCTATATATCTATTGTCAATCTTTTTATGTCTGTCTATCCATATCTATCATCTAGGTATGTATGTACGCGTGTATCTATCTATCTGTCTGTCTGTCTGTCTGTCTATCTATCTATCTTTGGTAGATACTTGGAACTGGTGCTCTGAAGGTTCTCAGAACTTCAGACTCAAGAATTCACACCAGCCGAGCATGGTGGCACACACCTTGAATCCCAGCAGTTGGGAGACAGGAGCAGATCTCTCAGAGTTCAAGGCCAGACTGGTCTGCAGAGTGAGTTCCAGAATAGCCAGGATACACAGCCTCAAAAAACAACAACAACAACAAAAGTATTCACACCAGTGGACATCTGGGGTCAGAGGTCACCTGATCCACGTGCAACTCATAAGCTAATTCTATTCAACACTTTTCGTATTAATGAAAAATATGTGAAAAAATATCAGAGGGTAGTTGTAGCTAGAGTTTTTCTCTCTGGGTCCCTCCAAGCCCTGGCAGTCCCGTAGCCCACTTATAAAATAAACATACAGACACATATTATTTAAACTGCTCAGCCATTAGCTCAGGCCTACCATTGTCTAGCTCTTACTCTTATACTCAGCCCATTTCTGTTAATCTATATGTCACCACATGTTCCATGGCTTTATCTGCTGCCTCTACATGATGCTCCCTGGACGGCAGACTGGTGTCTCCTCCTCTCCCTTTCCTGTTCTCTCAATTCTCCTCTCTGCTTGTCCCGCCTATACTTCCTGCCTGGCTACTGGCCAATCAGTGTTTTATTTATCATCCACAGCAGGTAGTAGGTACTTCATCCAGATGGCTTCAGTAATGATAGAGGACCCCATAGCACAGATGGTGGGAGCACTCTTGGGCATCCTACCCTGGTTCCTGGGCATTTTCTAAACCTGGCTCCTGGTCCTTTTCTAAACCTGGCTCCTGGTCCTTTTCTAAACCTGGCTCCTGGTCCTTTTCTAAACCTGGCTCCTAGTCCTTTTCTAAACCTGTCTAGGCCCTGCAGACCCACTCCAGGTGCTGCCCAGTGTCCTCCCCAAGTCAGTTCCTTTTCTAATGAAGTCAGCAGAGGCCAGTCTCTGATGCTTGTACTCAAGAACCCAAGTAGTAAAAAAAATCAGCAAGACGGAGGTGTGGGGAAACCAGAGGGCTGGCTGGAGGATTAGATTTTAAAGAGCAGGGCAATAAAACCCAGCTAATGATCAAGGAATCTAGCAGCTGCTGGCCCTTGATGGTGAACTGCTAAAATTAAATTATCACTTAGAGTCACCTGGAATTAAAAAACTCACTCATTAAGGCAAAACTTTCAAAGGCCACATTGCTGCTCACACAGGGCAAAATGAAAAGCATGAATCACACAAATTGTTGTGAGTGCAGCTTCTCCTAAAGACTAGGTAGTTGAAAAACAGAAATGATAAGCTTAAATCTCCTGATTCCAACCCCGAGATTTTCCAGTACGGTGCTAACACAGCATCTTTCAGCACACCTCCACTGCCAAACTTGAACATCTGTTGAACTGACCCCCACCCCCAGCTATGGTATGTGCCAGTGAGGGCGTGGTTCAGGAAATACTGTGACCCCAGAGTCTGTAGGAGGGCATTTAGCAAGATGTGAAGGACTCGAGCATCCGGAACGTTGAAGAAATGGTAGAAGCCTGTGCCTTGGCTGACTGGATGGTGCTGTCACTTCCTTTGCATGGGTCCTTGTGAGTGGATGGTGCTGTCACTTCCTTTGCATGGGTCCTTGTGGAAGGGAGTGTCTGCTCCACCACTCACTGCCTGCAGGTATCTAAAGACCATCGGATGCCAGTGTGGCCCAGAAGCAGGGATCTAAGCTTGTTATTACCTGAAAGGTTAGAGGCCCATCAGAAGAATGTCGGAGCCAGGCTTGTGCCTGCAGCGCCGGCCCTCAGGAGGCTGAAGGAGGGAGAGCTCAAGTGAGGTCAACCTGGACTGTTAGGGCTTTTCTCGTTCCTGTGGAAAGACACGTGGCAAGAGGGGCTAGAGAGATGGCTCCGCAGGTCAGTGTTCGATGCTCTGCCGAGGATCTGAGTGCTCAGGACACATGCCATGGCTTTTCTAGTTCCAGGGAATCCAGAGCCCTCTTCTGGCCTCCACCAGCAGCAGACAGACAGACACACACACACACACACACACACACACACACACACACACACACACCAGCAGGAGGGCCATGGTGCCAGGAGCACAAGCAGCTGCTCGCACTGGGTCCACAGTTAGGAAGCAGAGGCAGACAGGAAGTGGGACCAGACTAAGAAACCTCAAGGTTCGCTCTCAGTGACCTGTTTCCTTCAGTTAGGCTCATCCTGAGCCCTTGCACCAGTGTTCAAACTGGAAACAGAGTGTTCAAACGAATAAGTCTACCTATTTCAAGAGTAGATGAATTTTAAAAAAAAATGAGATTATTTCCACATTTCAGTTTTCTTTGCCCAGTTTTAAATAAAAATAAAGAGCATTCCCATTTTAAATAAAAATAAAAAGATTGTGGTGTCACATGCCTTTAATCCTAGCACTTGGGAGGCAGAGACAGGCAGATCTCTGAGTTCAAGCCCAGGCTGGTCTACAAAGCGAGTTCCAGGACAGCCAGGGCTACACAGAGAAACCTCTGTCTCAAAAGAAGAAAAATACAATTCTAGGGCTGGAGAGATGGCTCAGTGGTTAAGAACACTGGCTTCCAGGGAAACTGGGTTCAATTCCTAGCACCCACACGGTTACTCCCAACAGTCTACAACCCCAGTTCTAAGGGAATCTGATGCCCTCTTCCGGCCTCCAGAGTCACTTCATTTGCGCACAAGGTGCACAGATATACATGCAGACAAAGCAAACAGCCATGTACATAAAATAAAAATAAAAGCTAAAGAAAGATGGTTCTAGAAGACAGACAGACAGACTGCAAGGATGGTGGAAGAGATCACAGCTCTGCCATGTCCTCTGCTGACAACCTGTGTGTGTTGTGGGGGGCCCAAAACACCTTGACCACACAGCTGCCATGACAGGCTTACTGGCAGGCAACACCCCATCCAGGAAAAGCCGTAGGCTGTCACCACCTGGGGGATCCACCCAGGGATGGGCCAGCACCTAAGGGGAAGAAACTGACATCCCAAACTTTCCAACCACCGGATAAGATCAGGTAAGATTGCCAGATGTCCCTGAGCCTAACACACACCTATTTCCCTTTTACAGATACCCCTAGATAGATGTCAGCCAATCAGGGTTCTGAACCCTGGAAATCCCCTCACCCCAACCTCTGCTATGACAAAAACCCTACACCGCCTGGGCTTGGGGCTCTCTGCTGCGGCAGACAGACAGACAGAAAGACCAAGCTCAAGCTTGAAATACAGGCTCTTTGATTTTACATATGGGATTCGGTCTCCACGGTGGTCTTTTGGGAGTCCTCGAAATCTGGGCATAACGTGTGTGTGTGTGTGTGTGTGTGTGTGTGTGTGTGTGTGTGTGTGTGGTGTCTGCTGGGGTGCATGCCAGAGAGAGAGAGAGAGAGAGAGAGAGAGAGAGAGAGAGAGCGCACCCAACCTTAGACAAGGACCTCTAAGCGCTTAGCTGTTATGTAGACTGCCTGGGGGCCGGAAGTCACCCCACAACTATAGTCTGAAGCTTCCTCAAGCCTCTTCATAGCCTCTTGGAAAGACGCCAGACCCACCCACTGGCCAAAAAAAGGCTGAGGTGCTGACCCCCCCAACACACACACACCCTTCATCTCAGGTAGCCTCAAGATAAGCACCATTAAACTGAGAGTGAGGTAAGGAAGGGGCAGAGCAAGAAGCATGTGTTCTGCCCAGATCGCGGAGACCCCCAAAAGACCACCATGGAGACTGAGTCCCACATGTAAAAGCAAAGAGCCTTTATTATCTTCAAGCCCCCGGGGACTTGGTCTCTCTGCCTGTCCATCGGAGCGGGTGAGAGCAGAGAACCCTGAGCCCAGGCAGGGTAGGGTTTTTATCATAGCAGAGGTTGGGGTGAGGGGATTTCCAGGGTCCAGGACCCTGACTGGCTGACAGTTGTCTAGAGGTGTCTTGGTAAGAATGGGAAATAGGTGTGTCCTATGTTCAAGGACATCTGGCTGTCTTATCTAAAGGTTGGGATGGTTGGGATGTTAGGTACTTCCCCATCCCTGGATGGTGTCAGCTTAGGCTTTTCCTGGATCTGGGTATTGCCTGCCAGTAAGCCTGTCACAGAAGCTGTGTCTGGGCCCCTAAGCCTGTCATGGCAGCTGTGTGGTCAAGCTGTTTTGGGGTCCCTCTATACTGAAGGCCTTGAAGCCAAAACCAGAGTCTTCAGGCTTAGAAATCTATGTTCGGACACAATGGGTGGCACCTAGAACCAACCAGTGGTAAAAAGACAGGAAGGCCCAAGCCAACACTAGCCAGGCCCGAAACATCTTGTAACTGTGAACCAGGCAGTCTGTTTGCCTAAGATGGAGTCAGGACAGCTTTTGTGGGGTGGGTCAAGTGGTAAACACCCTAGGTGTGGCGGGTTTCATGTCTCTGAAGCTGCTTCCTGTGTATGAAGAATCTGCCACAGGGTGGATGGT
>CABHPQ010156611.1:0-25237 GCA_902168405.1 Peromyscus aztecus | reverse complement strand
AAATAACAAATGAATATTAACAAGCATTTCTAAATGAAAATTTTCAACCGGGATGGGAGAAATACAGAGAAGTAGTGTGGATGGTTATTTTAATTAAACAAGACCAGGATGGAAACAAAGAATATTAAAAAGAAAAGGTGGATGCAAAATAATAATAGTAATAACTAATAATAATAAAAGTCATAAAAATTACAGGACCTTCTAGAAACTATATAATTCCTTTTCTTTTTCATTTGTTAATTTTAACATCTAGCGGACAAAAGATAGCAAACGCCAGGCTCTTTTTTTCTCTTCAAACATTTATTACCCCAAGCTTCTTCTTTTTAGAGGTGGCAGAGTATTCCACTTTGAACTATAAAATAGGCTTTTAATAATGGAGGGGGTTACAGAAAAAACAGTACTTACCTAAAAAAAAATGAAAATCTAAGTTTCATAATAAATGTAGCTCCTAGAATGGTCAAATGATGCTAGTTCCATTAAAAACATAACCAAAATCATCACTAATAGAAACATATTTAAAAGATGTGACACATTCATCCCTAGGCAAATATGAAATTCTATATGCCATTCCACTGCAGTCATGTAGATCGGAGAGAGGCTCTGGTATTACAAAAGAAGTATTGCTTCAATGAGCTCGGATATGCAAGTGTCTTGATTATTAAGCAGGCTATCTTTGAGTATTCTGATGGGGAGAATAATACCTTCTCCTAAGATGTTCATTTCCCAATGTCAACAGCTAATTATGCATCCCCTTACGTGCTAAATGATTTTGAAAGATATGACTCTGTTAAGGATTTTGAGAATGGAGATTATTTTGGATTAATGGAATCATAAGATCCTTCTGAATAAAAGGTAGAGAGATTTGAAGAGGTTACATTACTGGCTTTGAATGAGGAAACCTGATAAGGAAGAGATGCAGGCAGGTCTAATAGATAGGATAGGCAAGAAGATGAATATTTTCCTAGGCCCACAGACATCATCTGCTGACACTGATTTTTAGCCCACGCTGATATTTAATTTTAGTTGTCATCTTGACTGGATTGAGAGACATCTAGAAAATTGGCCAAACACACTCTGGGTATGTTTGTGAAGCTACTTCTAGAGACTGTTGGAATTTGGGTTAGTGTACTGAGCTGAGGAAGACTCACTCTGATTTTGCCCAACACTGCCCAATGCATTGGGTTCGGGGGAAGGGGACAGAGGTCCCTATGGTACAACACTAGAAAGAAAAAGCATATAGATTCCCTGCTGTTCTTTAGCAGATGGCTTTACTTTTGCTGCTGCTACTACTAATGATGATGAGGGTGATGATTTTGGTGGTGGTGGTGATGATCATGATGGCAAACTTCAGATTCTTTAGCCCTTGAATATTGACTTATATTAACAGCTCTCCAGGGCTCTTCCACAGCTCCTACCTTGGATTGAAGCTGTCTCATTGGTTTTTCTTGCTCTGAGGCTCCAGCGTTTTGAAATCAATAGCTGGTTTCCTCATCTCTCCAGCCTACAGAAAATAGTGTGGAGCTTTGCTGATCATCTAAACCAATTTAGTAAGTCCCCTCTTTTAATATATACATTTTATTTGTTCTGCGTCCTTGGGGATTCCTGGCTCATATACCCAATGATATCCTTTTTCAAACTGCTGAACTGCAGAATTTAGAAAAAGAAATTTGAGTTGTCTATACTACTAGAGTTGAGGTGATTTGTTATGGTAGCATTTAAGAGTCCTATTGTGAGTTGTGAGCATGGGAGAGTGTGGCCCTCATTTCTCATCTGTCTTATGGCCGCATGGGCAGAGGAAAGATGCCCTCCCCTCCTCTTCTCATCAACACCTGAGGCAGGTGGGAGAGCTAGCCCTGTGGTCAAAAGAGTGGGAGAGCTATCCCTGATCCCCACCAGCTGCAACACTTGGAAGAGCAGGCTCTGCACCCCACCAAGGCAGCACAACAGAGTCAACTCTGTTAGCAGAGGTGTGAGTGGCCAGTCCTGAAAATGTGAGCATGGGACAGCTGTCCCCATTACTCATCTGCCCTGTGGTGGCATGGGCAGAGGAGAGTTGCCCCCCACCCTGCCCATCAACACCTAAGGCAGGTAGAAGAACTGGCCTTGGGGTCATAAGTGTGGGAGAGCCATCCCTGACCCCCACTAGCTACAACACTTGAGGGAGCAGGCTCTGGACCTCGCCTGGGCAGCACAATAGAGTCGACACTGTTAGCACAAGTGTAGGTGAGCCTGCCCTGAAATTGTGACCATGGGGGAGCTGTCCCCATTTCCCATCTGGCAACCTACCAACCCTACAGCTGCCCAGGCCCAGTCCAGTGTTATGACTTGGCCTGTCCTAAACACCCACCCTATCTATGATCTACTGGAGCACATAAAAGGCCCTGACCCACAGACCCAAAGCTGCAGGATCTCCACAACTTAGCAGCAGCGGGATGTCCAGGAAGAGTCCTAGTGGAGGCCCAGAATATAAAGTGTAGTAGAGACCAAGAATCTCAAACCAGACCAATGACTCAAACCAGACCAATGACTCAAACCAGACCAATGACTCTTTGCAATGAATACTTGCAAGCAGAGATGTATGGACAAAGGTATATGTAGCAGGAATCTTAAAAAGTTCTCATTAATAAAATCAAACCTGAGGCAAGTTATTGGGGTGAACACTGGAAGACCAGAGAAGCATGAACAAGCCACAGCTTCCTCACCTCGTCAGTTCCTCAGCTGGTCTTGTTTCCTCAGACTGGAAGCTTCTGAGTCCTCATCCAAATGAATCTCAGCTGAACTGCTGCTCCAAAGCCTGAAACCTTAACCAGCTAAAAGCTTCTAGTTTCTGGTCCTCGTGCCTTATATACCTCTCTGCTTTCTACCACCACTCCCTGGGATTAAAGGCGAGCGTCACTATGCCTGGCCATTTCCAATGTGGCCTTAAACTCACAGAGATCCAGAGGGGTTTATACCTCTGGAGTGCTAGGACTAAAGGTGTGAGTGCCACCATTTTCTAGACTTTGCATCTAGTGGCTGTTCTGTCTCTGACCCCAGATAAGTTTATTAGGGTGTACAATATTTTGGGGAACACAATACTACCACAGGTATATGGCATGACTTGTTGGGTTGCCCTGCAGATTCTATGGCGTGATTTTTAATTCCTTCCCTTTTTTATTTTTCTCATTTTATTTCCTTCCTTTTTTTCTCTTGGATTTTGTTTATTTGATTGGGGTTCAGGAGCGGAAGGCAGATGCAAAGGAATGGAGAATGAATGAGATCAAATACATGATGTAAAAAACACATTGAAAAATCAAAGGACTGTTGTGAATTAGCCCTGAAATCACAAAGCCAGTTACCCTCCCTAGATGAAGGACATAAATAAGACTACAATGGTTTCAACAATGAAAATACAGTATGAACAACAGAACTTCAGTGTAATACAGGATATCTGTACCTCTAGCAATGGAGAGGAACATACAGTTCTACCTGGGAGTTGATAGCTAGTTCATTGTTATCCAATAATTCCCCTTTGCCCTATCTATCTATCTATCTATCTATCACTATATATTTATCTTCAAACTTGACATCAAAGTACACATTTCACTTTCCTCTGAGTCATCTTTTCTGAAGGTGCTAAGGTTGCATGGAATTTATAATAAATGACTTTGTAGTGTTTTTCATTTTATTAGGTTTTTTTTTCATGTCTTAGTTATGAAGTTGGCTCAGAATGTGGACAGAAATCTCTTCATCCCTGATCTTGTCAGGTGGACCAAGGAGGAAAATTTATTTGAATTCCAAAAATTGCCTGCAAAATTAAAAATAGCTTGTAAATATAAATTTATTTATAAAAATTTAATTTTATATTAATATTTAATGTTTACATTTAAAATGTTTTTGATATTTAATATTTGCAAAATATTAAAATTTGTTTACTATAAACAAAAAGGTTTTATGCAACTTTTGGTAATAGTTTTGTGAGAATGTGTTATCTTTATATAGAGGGCTTATAGAATATCCTAATTTGAATGACATGCAAGCAGTGTTCTCATACTGAGCTCATCTAAGTATGTTTGGTATTTTATACTCTGACTAAAAGAACAAATCAACAAAACCAAACTAACAATAAGGGGGCAATCAGAGGAAAGTTGGGACAAATAGATCTGTGTTTGGAATACTAAGGGGTAATAGCTACTGAGTCGCCACCATCTTTCAGGAATTAGTTGTGTTCAATCTCCAGGCTTTTGATGGCAAGAATTGGGTTTTCCCTTATTTTAACGTCTCTTCAGTCACATAAAACAACACTTCTAGCTATGACATCCAGTAAATGCATTCTGAATCAAATCATAATCTGGTCATTGATTGCCACATAGTACTTTTGTTCTGAGGTGATTTTTCTTGACACGTCAAACAGGACAAAGGATTAAATGAACCATAACACCTAAGCTTGACTCAACCTCAACCACATGTTACAGTGTTTTGTGTATAATTTCTCTGCATGATCGCTGAGAACACAGTGAAGTTGTTAAACACAACATGTGTGAATTTTGCCCTGTGGTTATTAGGACAATTACCTGTTAAGTAACAGTTTTTCTTATAAATCTTAAAGCAAATGTTAAGATAACCGTTGGCACGGTCCTCATGCCCAGGCTGGCCTGGACCTCATTAAAGTCTTTTCTGCCTTGACTTCTGAAGTATTGAAGTTACAGGCATGAGCCACCATGCACGACTTTTTGTGCTAGGAAGCTATTAAATTCTGTTCTGGTTCATTCGATTTTTCTCTTGGTTCTCTACTTAAGAAAAATGTTCCAGAAAGCCTCTGTTCTTTTTCCCACTTCATCTTTTGTTCCTTTCCCTTGCTCCTTCAGATAATCTCTGTACTACATTTATAGCTCTGTTCATTGGTATAATATGACCATGGGATTTTCTTTAAATCATTGCATATTTACCATGGTCTGTGTGATTACATACTGAAAACCTGACAGAGATTGATGGAAAATTAAGAAAGACAGACAAGTAACATAAAGCTGGAAATGGGTGATCTACGGACATGGATGGAGATGTGTCAGCAGTGTGGATATCCAGGGAATTTATTACATATATCATGAAAAAGTAATGTAGTAAGCTAATCTCTAGAAAGGGTCTCTGTAGAAGAACAGTCTTGGGGGCATGATCATGCAGTCTTCTGGGACAAGGAAGCTGCAGTCTGTACTTTTGCAAGTAATGTTTTTAGCTAAAAGTCAACCATTCATTATATCCATATTCAAAATAGGGGAAGGACTTGTTATTACTCTGATTGTGAGGCCTTGACATGGTGGCCTTAATGTGGTGACCTTGACATGACCATGTTCATATCAACAATACACAATCACTCAAACTTTCATTTACCCTCCACACATATGGAAATACAAGAAAATCTTTGGATTACTGTATTTTGTATAGTTAAAATGAATTTGGTTACTACACATTTTATACATAATTGAATATATTACACTATATTTTATGGTAATTTTATTGTGTTTTGAGTGATTTTTGGCTTTAATAGTAACAAATTGCAGAACTATGAATATTAACAATTTCCCAAGAATATTTTTTCTTGAATTATACTTTTCAGAAATTTAATTATTATGACAATATACATTCATATTTTTATTAGTAAATCCTTGTTGTTTAGTTCATTCCATTGTACCTTTAATCCTTGATATACTGGTAATGTCTCATTAGTCCTATGCTTGTGAATTTCTTAGATTGTTCCACATTTGCAATGTTACAAGGTAATTCAAGGAACCAATTCATAGATTTTTTTCCTCTTCCAAATAATTCACTTCCATAATCTTCATAATTCCATGAGTATGGAGGCCAGGGGTTGATGTTGGATATCTTCAATTATTCTTCACCTCACTTTTTGGTGACAGGTCTCCATTGGTTAAGCTGTCTGGCAAATGAATTCCACATATTATCTGCTCTTCCTTGACTTTCCCCTACTCCTGATCCCTAGTAAGAGCTGCATTTTTGTAGTTATGCTAGGGATCCAAATTAAAGTCTTTGTGTGTACACAATAGCTACTTTACCTAATGATCCAGGTCCCCACCCAACTTATATTTTCGTAAATGCTTCAAATTTGTCAAGATCATTTTTCATTTGTTTAATTGCAAGTTTTCTATCTGTATCTTGTATTCCTTTTAAATGTCATGTTGCTAGTAATCTTTTTATATCATCAGAATATCTTTTTTTTAAGTTGTTAATTTGTTCTATTCACACAGTGAAACTATAACATTTGGACTTGATTATATTGATCTCTGTTACATTTTTCATATACTGTTCTATGGTTCTCATTTCTTCTTTCTTGGACATTTTTTAGTTAATTCATGTTGTTTTGTATTGTTGATATTTTTATTTAAATATTATTTTAGTTTGTGTGTGTGTGTGTGTGTGTGTGTGTGTGTGTGTGTGTGTCTGTGATGGAAGTAGATTCTGTTTGTTTCCCTTACTAAAAAATCATCCCAGAGCCTGGATGAGTAGCCAGCACTTGCAAGTTTCAAATGAATATTTTGACAGAACCTAGAAAGCACTTTGCTAGGGCAGAAAGTTGATCCTATTCCTGTTCAATGCAAAAGGTAATTGGTGCATGCTCCTCAGGAATTCATGTTACAAATCGAGAAAAACAGGAAAGAAAGAACAATAGATATGTAAATATTGCATAACTCCATTTTATAACACCTTTGAAAATGTGAGATGATTAAGAACATACTCATATTTTTAGTAGCTCCAGTCCTTTTTTATATAAAACAGTAAAGATACTGAAATAACGTAAGATCTGCAGAGGGTTTTTGATGTTTAGGGTTGTTGTTTAGTTTTTGTTTTGAAATCATACAGGAGGGCTAGAAAGGTGGGTCAGTAGCTAAAACTCATGCTACAAAAGCAAGAGGTCTAGAGTTTAGATTTCCCAGAGCCCATGCAAATCCCAGCTGGGAGTGACAACTCACCTGTAACCCTAGCATTGGAAGGCAGAGACAGGGGACCCCAGGTCCAAGCTGTTGAGCAAAGTCACCTTCACCAATGAGCTCTGGAATTGGTTAAGAAGCCTTACTCAAAGATTAAAGTGGAAGAGCCACCAAGAACGATTCTCATTTCGACCATAGGCTTCCACACTCCTATACACACATGCACCTGCTCACACGTGAGTTCACACATGTGAACACTCATACACACATGTGCACCATACACATGTGCATGTAACAGGAAGAAAACCAATTCATGTAGGAAATGCTGAGGTTACACCTATTTCATGTCTGGGAAATACAACCTTACATTCCCTCTTTGCATAATGAAGTTGTTCATTTTTTATTTAAAATAAAGCAAAAACAAGCCAGGGCTGGTGATATGGGACAGTCATAGATGATTGTGTATATGATCACTGGTTAGTATTTTTTTCCAAAAGTGGCAATGCCAGTAATTTGTACAACTTGACTCCAAGTGCTTGCCATGACCGAGGGCCCAGAAAACACTTCCTTTGTGCTTTCTATCTGTGCACTCTTGACTTCATTAAAATTTCATTCTGATCCAATCATCTGGTTTTGTTAATAGCCCCACAAAGGAGTAGTCACTGCTGGAGCTTGAACACCATGATCCATTCTCTTTGATTATTGTTCAGCAATTTTGCTAATATGACCACTCCTGCTGAGCATTGGCTCATTATGTTTTGCCATTGTTTGTGAGAAGGAATATCAAATGGGCAGCAAAGTAACTTATGGTGAATTTTTTTGTTGACAGGCTAGTGGCTGAGGAGTCCTAGTTGCATCGTTATTTTTTGTTTTGTTTCAGGCATTGTGAGAGAATAGCCAAGTTGCAGTTGGCCCTTGAATTATGTCCATCCATGTTTCAAAACTAAATGAAGTGTCCCCACTTCATGTCATCCATCTATCAGTCTAGTTCTGGCCTCCACAAGCACCAGGCACACACATGGTGCACATACGTACATGTAGGCAGACACTCATGTACATAAAATAAGAAAAACTAAAGCTTTTTAAGAGAGGGAAAGTTTTGACCTAGACCAGAGATTCCACCCTCAATATTAAAGCATGCCAGCTTCTTTCATAGCAGTCAGTGCAGAAAATATATATGATAAATAATAATGTACATTTACACTGAGGCTGTTATAAACTTTCTGATAAATACTGTGTGGGGTTAGATGAGTTTTCTCCTTTTTCAATATCATTTGCCCAGTTGAGATACCTGGGGATATTTATCACTGTACATTTTTCATATGAAGCCTAATTAAAATATCCTTCAAGAGTTGTATATGAGAGATTCCTTTGTGAGAACAAGTAGCTGCCAGTCTTGGTCGCCTGGTAACAGCCCAGGAAATGTAAATATCCCATTCTGTGCCCCACACTTTTCATTCTGATTTACTTGTGTTGTGCAAATTCTGTGACTCAGAGATGTGTTTATCAGGTGATATAGAGAGCATGACTACTAGAGTCATTCCCTTGACCTTTATGGGGGCTGTCAGTGGCTTGACTTCCTCCATCCATCACCCTAACATTGCTTTAGGGTCTTGAGGACTTTCATCATCAGGAACTACTCCAATCTACATTCAGGGGCCTCATCCTTTTTAAAAAGCATTGGATTTTCCCTGCTCATTTTTGTTTCTAAGGCTTTTAATTATTAAAACAAATAAGTAGAATAAACATATTTAAATAAATATGGTATTGAACAACTTGGCTTTTATTTCTTTTTTTCCTGTATTAGTCAGTAGGATGAAAAATTTCCAAGTCATCAAACTCTTTCTCTACAACTTATTTTTTAGTATGTTATATAACGTTCTACACAGCTTGAAAGGAGTGTTTTTGTACTTGATAATGTCAGTGGGAAGACCTTACAGAGAAGCCAGTTCCTAAGCCTTTGTATATAAGAAGAAAAACAGAGAAGAACAATAAAAAGAGAATTTTGTGTTTTTAAATCTTTATCTCTAACTTTCCATGTGGGTGCTGGGATCAAACTTGAGTCCTCTGGAAGAGCAGTCAGTGCTCTTAAACTCTGAGTCATCTTTCCAGCCCAGCTAACTCTTCATTAAAAACTGAAAAGATCCCCCAACTGAGGGCAAAGAAATAGGCTGGAGGCAAGCTACCTGTTAAGCTAAGGTTAACACAGGGAGCCTGTTGAGACTCTATTTCCTTCTATTGGATTTCTGGAGAGAGCTGTAGTCCTGAATCCTAAACCATCCCCTTAAGCATAATTGAGTGAAACTAGAATTGCAAGACCTTTCTTGTCCATGGCTGTGCCTGTCTGTGTTCACGGGAAGAAGAGCTGTCTCTGAGAGAAGGGCACTTGGGATCAAAGGACACTGCAACTGAAGGAAAGTTGGGGCTCCCAGATCCATTTCTGCAGATCACCCTAGCAGAACTTCACTGAGACCCAGCCAGGAGGATTCCAACTGGATCAGCCAGCCAGGGTAGTCCAAGTTCAGAGGTAAATTACCTCTTTCAGATGCTATTCTGGAGTCGACCATGGTGTGGAGAACTGCCATCAAATTCTAGAACAATGAATAAGAAGTTATTAAATTTGTCTAAAATCACCTAAAGAAAGAAAAGAGAATAAATTTACCTCTCAGAGAATGGAACCCAAAATGAAGAGTAGACAAAGGGGAGCAAAGTTTAATGTTTTTTCCCATGGACTCTGGGATTTGAAAGTCACATTCATTAAAGTTTTGTGACATTGCATCCAAGCGCCCTTCTAAGGTGATGAAGTAAAGTCCATTAACCACACTCTTCTGGCTAGAGAAGGGGAGAAAGAAGCTAGCTAGCCCTACTGT
Organism: Peromyscus aztecus; assembly: GCA_902168405.1. Taxonomy (NCBI): domain Eukaryota; kingdom Metazoa; phylum Chordata; class Mammalia; order Rodentia; family Cricetidae; genus Peromyscus; species Peromyscus aztecus. Next base: position 15,444 of record CABHPQ010156611.1, on the reverse strand, counting down.
GCCAGCATTAGGACAACTGTATAGAGCCATGAAATCAGCTTAGAGAATGTGAGAGGTTGGTGAGGTGGTGGAAAACAAGAGAATGAGTTCCAGGAGTACTTCAAGCCATACACAACTTGCATTTGCTTTACTTTTTTCTTATGTTTCTGATTTAAAAGATACACATTTCTTGCATTATTCCAAAGTATCTTTCACACCTAGAGGTTGATAGGCACATGTTTCTAACTTTTGTTTCAAAGTTTTTTAGTTTTGCTGTTAAAATTAGGCTCTTCATGTCACCTCATTTATGTCTATACATGGTGCAAGATCAGCGATTCAGTCCTTGTTTTTCCAGATGGACAGCCATATGTGCTGAACTAGTGTTTATGGCAATCATTTCTGCCACTAAGTTGAAATGTCATATATACTATATATCAAACTTTCTTTTTTTTAAGATTTATTTATTTATTATATGTACATGTATGACAGCAGGCCAGAAGAGGGCACCAGATCTCATTACAGATGGTTGTGAGCCACCATGTGGTTGCTGGGAATTGAACTCAGGGCCTCTGGAAGAGAACTGGAAGAGCAGTCAGTGCTCTTATCCTCTGAGCCATCTCTCCAGCCCTCAAACTTTCTTATTTCAGTGATTCTTCTGGACCAAAAGTTCCATTGATCATTTTATCAGTGTATTTTGTGAGCACCAGGCTTTTGAGTAGTTTATAATTCCAGACCCTGTAAAGTCAGCCCTTAATTATCTCTCCATGTCTTCAAGAAATATTTGACATTTTCTACATAGTCAATTTTCATACACAAATGTTAATATCACCCTTTCTCTTACCAAAAAAGAAAAAAAAACAAACAATACCTCTCAAATTTTTAGGGTTTTGGAGTTCTGTTAATTACTATGTTAATTTGGGAAGTTTATTTGTTGTGTTTTCAGTGACCGATTCTTACTATCATACACATTGCATAGTTTCTACTTATTAAGGTCTTTGTTGATATCTCTTAATAAAATGTTACAGATATTTATAGGGGCATGAAATTTTCATTTGTCCATTTTTACTTATTGTAAATGACCACACAAAGTAATGAATTGCTTTAGAGCATCTTAATATAATTCTTTAGACTGTTTTATTCATCCCACCCTCACAGTGCCCTCTCCTGTTCCATTTGCCCCATGTCTGGTCCCCTTCCTCCTCCTACAAAGTCACCCTCATCTGCTTTCATGTCATATGTACTTCATTTATGAGCATGGATTTATTTATAAGTTCACTTTTGTTACTTAGCATGAATAATATTGATTGAAGTATCTAGGGATTATAATTTGAATAGAGATCTTTAGTTCATATGCACCCAAGACTCCTAGTTATCTTTCACTCTTTTTTAATTGTAAATATTTATGGAGTGTAACATTTTGATACACACATGCTTTGTGAAGTCAAACAAGGTATTCTACCAATCTCCTACCAAAAACACATCTTCACCCCGTGTTTTTGGTAAATCACTTAGAATATGTTCCCTCTGCAAAATTTTAGTATACAGTTGTTTTGTACTATACATCAGACCTCTAGACTTAGCCTATATAACTTTGAGTTTGTTTTATTCTTTAGAACAGATCATAAATTAAGAAATAGATGCAGGACTATTTTCATCCAACATACACACCAAGTCACTTGCTTAAAGGTATCTTTTGTGTCCTTTGAGAAAAAAAAAATCCACTCAGAAAGTAAATACTCTCAAATATGTAACATCCCTGTGACAGATTCCAGTGCTGTTCAGTAAACATTTCTTCCCCCTTGAGCTGGAGAATAATTCCCAGTCTACTCTCTCTTTGGAATTAATCACACAACTTCTTTTGCTAAAAAAAATGTAAATAGATAACATGAGCCAAGGGCTTCAAAATGCATGAGTAGCTTGGATGGCTTGTTGTTTTCTGTCAGTTCTCCCCCCCAAAAAAATGCTGATATAGAGTGGTACAAAGCATATCTGAGCCTAATCTTAAATCCAGCGTCAAGTCCAACCAGAGTGCTGAGATACCAGCCAGCCTCCACCAAGATGACAGAACTTTTAGCTGCCCTGCTAAGTGGAAAGTTTTAAGTGACACCTGTGGGTAGTCTTCCACCCGCAAATCCTCAATTGTGTTACTAAGTTTAGTTTCTTCCATGTTATTATTTTAAATTTTGATAAATAAATTTATTATCAAAAAATTTAAAAAACCTAATAATTTATCTATGTATTTTACATCCCAGCCAGTTTCCCCCCTCCTCCCCTCCCAGTTCCTTCCCCCACCCCCTCTGTTTCCATCCACAATCCACTCCTCCATTTCTGTTCAGGAAAGGGCAGGTCTCTCATGAGTATCAACAAAGCATGGCACATCCAGTTGCAGTAATACTAAGTACCTCCCTATATATTGAGGCTGGGCAAGGTGACCCAGTATGAGGAGTAGGTTCCAAAAGCCAGTAAAAGAGTCAGACAGCCCCTGTTCCCACTGTTAGTGGTCCCACAAGAATACCAAACTACATAACTGTAACATATATGTAGAGGGCCTATGTCAGTCCCATGCAGGCTCCCTGGTTGTCAGTTCAGTCTCTGTGAGGCCCTATTAGCCCAGATTAGTTGATTCTATGAATTTTCTTGGGGTGTCCTTGACCCCTCTGGCTCCTATAATCCTTTCTCCCCCTCTTCTACAGGATTTTCCATACTCTGACTAATGTTTGGTTATGGGTCTGCATCTGTTTCCACCAGTTGCTGGTTGATGACAATTGGGCTAGGCACCAATCTATGTGGATAGCAGAATATAGTTTGTCATTATTACATTGACTTTTTTCCCCCTCCAGTCATGTCTGGTTCTATCCTAGGTTTCTGCATCATCCAGCCTGTGGGTCCTGGTGCTCCAGGCAGTGTCAGGGATGGGCTGAATCTCCTGGCATGGGTTTTAGGTTAGAATAGTCATTGGCTGGCCACTCCCCCAATCTCTAGGTCATTTTTACTCCAGCACATCCCATAGGCAGGACTGAATGTGGTCGAAGGTTATGTGACTCTGTTGTTTTCCCACTCCCTCCACTTGAAGTCTTGCCTGGTCACAGGAGATGGCCAGTTTAGGTGATGTATCCTCTATTGCTTGGAGTCTTAGCTGGGGTTATCCTTGTAGATTCCTGGGAGAATCCCTTGCACCAAGTTTTTGCCGGACCCTCTCCTCCCCGTGCGCCTTTCCACTAGTCTCTTTCAGTACTTTCCTCCTCCATCCACCCCCAACCAGATTGCTCATGTTCCTGTTTCCCTTGCCCAGAGAGATCTTGGCATCTCCACATGAACCCTCCTTGTTACCTAGTCTCTCCTGAGTCTGTAGATTGTAGAACAGTCATCCTTTATGTTACAGCTAATATCCACTTATGAGTAGTACATACCTTTCTCGGTCTGGGTTACCTCACTCAGGATGATTTTTTTTTCTAGTTCCATCCATGTGCCTTCAAATTTCCTGGTATCCCTTTTTTTTAAACAGCTGAGTAATACTCCTTGTGTAAATGTACCACATTTTACTTATTCTTTCTTTGGTTGAGGGGCATCTTGGCTGTTTCCAGGTACTTGCTATTACAAATAAAACTACTATAAATATAGTTGAGCCATGTTACTAGTTTTTAAATATCTAAATTATATAGCACCAAAATTAATGAACAAGGACATTAATAAAAAGATAAGTATTGTATCAACATCTCGTTCTGTCTAGCTCTCATTTGGGCATCTCATTTGTTCTTTATACACATATTTATAATTTTCAATTCGGAAAATGAACAATGAAGTGTCTCCTCACTATAATATCTTTGATAATAAGTTTGTCTTTTAATTATGAACTTGGTTCATAAAATGACTACATTACTTAAGTAAAACAAAGAGGGCACATACTAAATGAAGACATTTGTTATAACTATGTGACAGTGTCCTATTTGTCTGGACTAATAAATGGACTATATTGAGAATGTCTGTAAAGAAGTAGGAAAAAGCGAAAACTAAACAAGATAAGATGGCAAAAACATCAAATATAATGTACATATTCAATCCATGTCTGTAGCATATTCAGTCTTGGGAATAAAATAAAAAGATTAAATCATTAGATTAGCAAGCCTTAAATGGCCAGAGAATGCTTTGTGTTGACAAATAGATGGAGCAGCACAATTGAGTGCTAATCTCTAATGGGGTCAACAATCAGCCAAGAGCTAGAAATTTTAGCAGATACAAATTCCTTGATAGAGTCTAGGGTTTCAAATGGAGACAATTTTATAGCAATGTTATTTCAAAAAATGTGGAGAAAACTCAGGTGTCAAACAAGAAATAAAGTCATAAATTGTAGCTCTCCAATTAATGTGATAGAATCCAGCAGCATGTACAGGTAAGAAGCAGCACTGTGTGGTTTAGCTTTGGTAAAAAAAAAAAAAAAAAAAAAAAAATCTTACCGTCTCTCAGAATATAAAAATGTGGCTCTGTTTTATCTGAGGATTCCAGAGTTTCTCATACCAGTAGCTGGATCCCAAATTGATCTTTTCAGTCTTCTCTCAACCTGGCTTCCAATGCTGCCTTGCCTGTCAGGATGCAATCTGGAGCAGTGTGTCTTTTAATTGCTTCCTCTGCTCTCTAAGGATGTGGGAGAGGGAGGGATGTTTTCTGTCGGCTGGATTGTTTTTACTGAAACTAATAAGACATTTAGAAACATTCAGTGCTGTTGAAATTTCTCATTACGCCTACCTTTTCCATTTATAATAGTTTTGTATTGTGTACCTTGTAAGTAGGTAAGTGACGTAAACTCCCACAGCTTCCAAATGCCATTTTTCTCACCTTATGTGCTGAGCCATGGTTTTAAAGGTTTTCTTGTTGCAAAATTTCATCATCCAGAGTATGTAGGGTACCTTTAATCCTTGATGCATCTTATAGTCCTATAAGTACCTATTATATATTGTTTTAATAACTCCTTTAAACAAAATGTACTTTTATTGAATTGTTCTCCAGTACAATCTCTGTGTATTTGAGACATTTTCTGCCTCCTTTGGCTGCTATTCACCATCAATCCCCACACTGTTTTCTGTCCTGTATTCTTATTGTCCAAGACATTTATCTCCCTTTTTCCCCTGTCTTTAGTAGAAAATTTCAAGCCTGCTGTCTTCCAGGCAAATAAATTTTTACTTGACATTGAGAGACACAATCCATCTCTGCACATGATGATCCTTCTGTAGTCTTGAGACACAATCTAGCTTGTTATTATATATCACACAGCTGCCCTTTGCTCTTGTAAAGATTAGTGACAAAAAGAACGAAAATACCATGATCCCGTGTCTTCTGAAGATGATCCTCTGCTTATTTCTAGACATTCACCAATTTACATAAAAGCATAGGAGTAGTTAGCAGTCGTTTGGATAAATCTTCTTAGCCTCCTCGGTGCATGCCAGGTTGACAGACACCCCAGGACAGATGTCATATTTTGACTGAGCATGTCCCATGGGCAGCCATTTTTATATTCAGTGCTGGTGAGATCTCAAAGGCCTAACTTTAAGGTAGCCACATGAAAGAAGACAGGAATGTAATTAAGGATAAGAGCTCTCAGTAGTACACCAATCTGTTAACTTTTGATCACAGTGTTTTTACTGCGTAAGATTTATTTTCTGCTACCACTAAGAATATAAACTTTTAAAGTGATAAATGCTGAATAGAATCCTGTGAGGAGAAGGTCAGAGGGAGATCTCACTTAACAAGAGTGTGTGATTAATTTGCCTTCTGAATTTTATGATCTAGTGTAGTTTAGCTGTAGTTTTCTAAAATAGCTGCAGTGTGATTGCAAGCCACCGCACAAACACTAATAACTGTGGGTAGAATTCAATCTCCTCGTGTGTTCTAAAACATCAGGTTCAGAGAGAGAACCACGCAGCCAAAGAAGGTATCACCTGCTGTCATAAAAGCTGCTGAAAGGATGGGAGTGAAGGGGAATCGCCTGATCCCCAAATTCTGACATTTATTCCATTCTCTCCGTACTTATGCATCTACAATTGCTAAATATCTATACAGATTTTCAGGCACTTTTGATTGTCAAGTAAAAAAAAAATAATAGTTTGATATTTGTGAAGTTATAAAATGTTAATGAAAAATTTAAAAATCTGTTTTGGGGCCTAATGGCACAGACTTGTAATCCTAGATCGTCAGGAGGCTGAAGCATGAGGGTTTTAAGTTCAAGGTCATCCTGGCAAATTTAGTGAAAGTCTGTCTCAAACATTTTAAAATAATGAAAAGGACTGGGAGATAGTCCAATGTTAGAAATCCTGCTAGGATGTGAGAGGACCTAAGCTCAAATAAACTACAACAAATCAACAGCCTGTCACTGTACCTTTTCCTTTGTGACTATATTAAACTCTCTATGTCTTATTCTTTTTAAAAAGATTTTAAAATACTAACATTTACAATTTCTCTAAATTGTATGTCTAGGGCTTTACAGAGATAAATTAATTGCAAGTATGCATACTATCTTAATGCTATTGGTAGTTATTGCTCTAGATAGTTTAGAGATCTTTAGAAATAGGGCTCAAAGAGGTTCAATAACTTATTAACAGTCATATGACTTTTGCTGTTGGAGCTAGACTTTGAATGCAACTGCACTGCAGAATTTGTCTTTCTGACTCAAGTGTTGGCAACTGTGTACTGGAAGGACAGGTCTCGGGGCCTATTTTAAGTACACATCAGCCCTCTATAGGCTCATCTGTGATGGTCCATGCCAGCATACCCAATGGAAACAGGTATACCAGAAAGCTGGCTTTATTAATGACAGTCTATAATTAGTGGCTGGAAAGTCAAATGTTTTATAAATATTATATTTGAGCCAAAATACTATCCTTTCAAGTAAGAATGAGTGTCGGGGTTCTCTAAGGACTTCACTGTAAAATAAAGCACATTTTGCTTGTTTCTAATCTAGCTGAGTGCTTGGCTAAATGGCATTCTATGCTGCCTGGCACTCAGATTCACCACTAGGTGGCACTGAGTCTTTGGAGCTAGTTTGCCTGAGCTTCATTCCATTGGATCAATTGATAGGCTTTTTTGCTGGGTGTTAATGAGCATCTTCGACTTGTACTTTAATATAAATTGATCACAGATGTTTGTTTCCAAACCATACACCACACTGGCTCCTACTTACTACTATTCCAAGCCTTCATCACCTTTCCCCATACTGATAGTCTCTGAGGATTTTGAACCAGGCATGGCAGAGCTTGGGTAGATTGTGAAAGAAAGTGTTATCTTGGAGCAGCCCACGTGGACTACTATCTTAATAATAGTACCCCTAGATATACTTGCTGATTCTCCTTTAAGCATGAAGTATCTCTGCAACAGCTCTCCTTTGTAGAGTCATAAGAATATGAGACTTGACTGTCTTGCTGAATACAGACTATAATTGCTTCTCAGAACACTTGTGTTGCTCATGAGTTTCCTTGTTAACTTGCTCTGGATGGAATGATGTTCCAAAGTGACTGACTTTTACTAAAGCAAGGGGAACTAAAGCTAGAAACCAAGCTTTTTCTTTTCTTGCTCAAATATGTTATAAAAAGAGAAATTGAGAAAGAAGAGAATGTTTATCAACACAAGGGGAAAATAGCAAAAATTAGAGTCAAACCAAAGTTTAGTTTCCAGGGAAGAAAAATGTGTTAGTTAATACCATCTCTCAATCTAAATGGATATCATGGTATCAATCCAACTAAAAGACATTAAGTTTATTATTTCTTAAATAATAGCAGAATGCAACAGTTAAATTATGCAGAAAGTATGTATGGTACTGTTAATGGCCAGATTATATTCTTAGCATATGAGAATGTGAAGTCGCACTATAGATGAAAGTACATTAGGTAGCCAACAAATTTACTAAGAAGTAATTTTTTTCTAATAAACAGTTCTGTGATGTCTGATACAGAACTGGTGAATTCATGATCTTACAATATAGATTAGATAATGTAGGAAGCAGAATTTAATCATTCCTCTAACTTTTCAAAGATTTTGTTTATCCAGGGATATTTCACAGAATTAAATAGTTATCAATTTACTTGGCATTAACCTTACTTCTTCTCGGTAGAGTCTGATGATTACTTAAGAGATAGCCACTGATAATTTTTGTAGAGCAAACCCACTATCTTAGTTACTGTTATATTGTGGTCAAGAGACACCATGACCAAAGCAGCTCTTATAAAAAAAAAAACCATTTATGTAGAAGGCTGTTTCTCTGTCCCGCCTAGCCCTGATGTCTGGATGAATCTCTTCCACCTGTGCTTCCACAGCCACTTGTAAAATAATTATTCAAAAGCTTATATTAATTACAAACTGGTATATGTCTCAGACTCATTATTAACCAGCTCTTACAACTTAATTCAACCCATTTTTATTAATCTATGTTTTGCCACGTGGCTTTGTGACGTTACCTGTGTTCTATTACATCTTGCTCCCTGGCAGCACTCAGTCTTCCTTGACTCTGCTTTCTTCTCCTTGTCTCTTTGCTTGCATTCCCTGCCTGGCTCTATTCTGCCTTACCATAGGCCATAGCAGCTTCTTTATTAACCAATGGTAGCAACGCATATTCACAGCATACAGAAAGACCATCCCACAACACATTTAATTGGGGGCTTGCTTACAGTTTTAGAGAATTAGGTAGAGAATTAGGTCACGCCCATCATGGCAGGAAATAAGTAGACAGGCCTGGCACTGGAGCAGTAGCTGAGAGCTTTACATCTTGATCTAAAGGCATCAACCAGGAGAGAGAGAGAGAGAGAGAGAGAGAGAGAGAGAGAGAGAGAGAGAGAGAATAGAGAGAGACAGGGCCTTGCATGGATTTTGAAATTTCATATTATTATTATTATTTTATTTTTTTTTTTTTTGGTTTTTCGAGACAGGGTTTCTCTGTGTAGCTTTGTGCCTTTCCTGGAACTCACTTGGTAGCCTAGGCTGGCCTCGAACTCACAGAGATCCGCTTGCCTCTGCCTCCCGAGTGCTGGGATTAAAGGCAAAGCCTACTCCCGGTGACACAACTCAAAGCCCATACCTACTCCAATAAGGCCAAACCTCTTCTCCTTCAAAAATAGTTCCGCTGACTGGAAGTCAAACATTCAAACATGTGAGCCTATGGGTTACATTCTCATTAAAAACCACCACAATCACCAACTCCAATCTTACTCCAGTATTCAAGGTTTCCCTTAGACATCCCTGATAGACCTCTGGCTAATTTAATTCAGTCTGTCTGCCAGTCACCTCTAGAAGGGTTGATTGATACAGATAATTCAACATAAATTATATTTCTAACTGATGGATATCTAGATTTAGGATTATAAAGGAAGTATGTTTTTGATAAAGCATCCCCCACTGCACCTGAAGCTAACAATCTGGCCAAATTGACTTTTCAGGAAGCCTAAGCAATCCTCCTATCTCTGGCTTCTCAGTACTAGGATTATAGGCATGGACCACCATGTCCAGCTTATTACACGACTGCTGGATATTCCAACTCAGATCCTCATGCTTGCACAGAAAATACTACACCAATTCAACAATTGCACTGGCTCCCTCTTCATTTTCTAAGTTGCTGAAATATAAAGTATTATTGCTGAAGTACAGCATGCTACTTGACCCAGGTGGCCTGTCTTAATTGGAAAGGGCAGCTTCTCCTCTTTGTTCCACAGTCTCTCCATTAGCCCTGAAAGAAGAGGGCTTAATTCTGCCTTCAATCAGACTATAATCTGGCTATTGGGATGGGAAGCCATTCTTTCTTTTAGAGTAGTATAATTGGAAGTGCCCAAAGGTCTACTGGAAGGAAACTACTGAGTAATTTTATACGAAGTTTCCTATTTTTAGTGTGTTTAAGGACTATATACTTCTATATTTGAAGAAACGCAAAACAATTCATATTTCCTTAGTTTTGATTAGAACAGCCATCAAGTCTAGTTTCCCCTAAGCCTCTGTCCCTATTTTCTTTTAGACTTTGAGCTCCCAGTGTATTTTCCCCATTTTCTTTCATATCATATATGTTTTACTGTTTTCTCTTACTGCAAGACCATAGATTCTCAAATGGTGTCTTTGTGTACATTACATTTTGAGTTTGTCTTTTTTTTCTGTATGTATTTGTTGCTTTTCTGTTGCTGTGATAAACCATCATGAGCAAGGTATCTTATAAAAGAAAGCATTTAATTGGGCTTATGGTTTCAAAGGGCTAGAGTCTATGATGGTGTGGTGACGGGAACAGCTGAGAGATCACACCTCAGACCACAAGCAGGAGGCAGAGAGAACCAGCTTGAAATGTTCCTGATCTTAAACAATGGGTTTTTCACCATTTAGCAGGATGTTAGCTGTGGGCATATTATGCATCCCTCTGTCATGTTGAAATATACCCTCTGTATTCCTAGACTCTCTAGGACGCTTATCATGAAGGGATGTAGGATATTGTCAGAGGCTTTTTTTTTGTATCTATTGATCAGGTGATTTATGTCTTTGAGTATTTATAGGATGAACAACATTTACTGATTTATGCATGTTGATCCATCCTTGCATAACTGGGAAGGAGCCAACTTGGTCATGATGAATGATCTTTCTGATATGATCTTGGGTTCAGTTTGCCAGTGTTTTGTTGAGACTTTTACCACTATGTTCACAGACAGATTGGTCTGCATTCTTGTTTTGCTGTGCCATTATGTGGTTTTGGTGTTGGGGGACTATTGGCATCAGAAAAAGTGTTTGGAAGCTTTCCTTCCTTTCTTATCTTATGGAATAATTCAAGTACTATTTGTTGATAGTTCTTTGAAATTCTTCTGTGAATCATCTGGCCCTGGGTTTCTTTAGTTGGAGACTTTCATTATGGCTTCAACCTCATTGCTGATTGTTGGTCTGTTTAAAGTATTTATTTCCTCTTTTTAAATGTTGGTACGTTGTATGCATCTAGAAATTTGTCCATTACTTTTAGATATCCCAGTTTATTAAGTATGTCAACTTGACACAAGCCAGCATCATTTTAGAAGAACAAAACTCTATTGAGAAAATGCCTGACCAGATTCCACTGTGAACCAGCCTGTGGTCATTTTCTTGATTAATTATTGATTTCAGAGAGCCCTGCTCACTTTAGACAGTGCCACCACTAGACTGGTGTTCCTGGGTGTTATAAGAAAGCAGTCCGAGAAAGCCATGAGGAACATGTCAATAAAGAGCCTTCCTCCATGACTGTGTCTGTGTCAGTTCCCACCTTGAATTTCTTCTATGACTTTCCTGGATAATGGGCTATAAACTGTAAGCTGAAATAAACCCTTTTCTCCTTAAGTTGATTTTGGTCATGGTGTTTTATCACAATAATAGAAAAGTAGCTATAACAGTGGGATAGAGGTTTTTTAAAATATGTTCTTATAATTTTCTGAATTTCATGGAATCTGTTGAAATGTTTCCCTTTTTATTTATAATTTCATTAATATAGATCTCTCTTTTTTTATTTTTGTTTAATTTGGTTTAGGATTTGTCAGTCTTATTTATTTCTTCTAAGAACCCACTTAATGAATTTCTTTTTGTATTGTTTTCTTCATTTCTGTTTCATTATATTTTAGTCCTGAGTTTATTTCTTCCAATACGATGTTTTGGGATTGGTCTGTTTTTGTGTTTTCTAAGGCCTCAAGGTACATAATTCATTTATTAATTTGATATCTCTCAAAATTAATTTTTAAATAGGCACTTAACGTTATAAACCTTCCCTTCAGGGACTTCATTATATCCCATTTGGGTATGTTGTGTTTTCATTTTCACTCAGTTCTAGAGATTTTTTTTTTATTTCCTTCTTGAATTCTTCCTTGACTCAATTATTGTTCAGTAGTGTCTTGTTTGGTCCCCATGAGTTTGTGTACTTTTGTGGTTTCTATTGCTGTTGATATTCAGCTTTATTCCATTGTGGTCAGTTAGAATCAGGATGTTATTTCAATTTTCCTGTATTTTTAAAGACTTTTTAAAAAATGTATTTATTTTTAAAAAGTTTTTTTTTTTCATTTTACATGCCAATCCCAGTTCCCCCACCCTCTCCCTCTCCTATCCCCCCACATCTTCTAATTCCATTCCACCCCCCCTGCTGTGGGATAATGCTCTTGTATACTGTAAAGATTTGTAACTCCTATTGGTTAAATAAAGCGCTGATTGGCCAGTAGCCAGGCAGGAAGTATAGGTAGGGTGACCAGACTAGGAGAAGACTGGGAAGAGGAAAGGCAGAGACAGAGTCACCAGCCAGACATAGAGATGAGAATGGTGGACTGAGAAAAGTTACAAAGTCACATGACTAAACATAGACAAGAATTATGGGTTAATTTAAGCATGTGAGCTAGTTAATATAAGCCTGAAAATAGGCCAAACAGCTTTATAATTAACATAAACCTCTGTGTGTTTATTTGCAACTGAAGAGCTGTGGGACTGGGTGGGACCGAAACTTCCACCCACAATTGGCACTCACTGTCGGGCGTTGATCCACATAGACCTGATAAAGCTTTAAAAAGATTCTTAACACACAAAAACGGAGTTGCACTGGGCTTCCTGGTCTTACAGTCTCATGCTCGCAATAGCACAGAGATGAGTCTCCCAACAGCTGCCCACAAGATGGAGCTGACCATCAGCTGCCATGAGCTAAGCAGTATGGTGGATTTATGCAGTCTTTCCCACAGTCCGAGGTACAGAGATGACTCTCCCTGCCACTGCTGTGGGCTTAAGAATATAGCTCCACACTAGTTAATACTGCCTCCTAGAATTGAGAAGGTAAGCATGACTCGGTACCTGTGTCATGTTGAAAAGCTGAGCAGGGAAGAGCCAACAGCCAGGGCTGCCGCTTTATTCCTAACCATATTGTAGTTTAAAGTAATGGTCAGAAAATGATTACAGATACACAATGAAACAGATTCAGATGGAAAAAACCCTAAATGAGTTACAGTGTGTTTAAAAATATACATAGGCTTGAGATAGAGAAGAAAAATGGTAGGGAAAGTCCTTAAAAAGAAACAAGTAATAATAATAATAATAATAATAATAATAATAATAATAATAATAATAATTTTAAAAGCCACATAAAGATGGAATATACACAGTGAGTCTGGATACTGTGTATTATTGTATTGTCTTTGGGATTTTTCACTACAGAGAGACATTTGATTGTGGATGCTGCTAAGTTAAACCAACATATATATTTTAAAGGTATCATTACTTCAAAATGTGGGTCTAAGGATATGTTGCTTTGGAAAAGAGGTTCTGCGTTTGTTTCTGTAGAAGATGAGAACTTGTGGATTGCTTCCAGATTAATATGGTTTGATTGAGCAAGAACCCCTGAAAAATCTCCAATGGGAACAGAAGGCCCAGATGATCCAATATTTCAGAGCACCTCTGTTGCAATTTCCTCTCAGTTCTGCATTCAGAAAGGCTTCAAGGCTGCTAGCTCAGATGATCCAGTCTCACAGACTACTCCAGTCAGGATTGACCATAATCCTAAATTTTCTTTGTGTCCCCATAAAATTACCAGTGCCCCAGTAAGCAGGAAGTAGCCTAGAAAACTATGCCCACAGTACCCAAAAATAGATTATGGATGTTTGTCTTTGTTTAGAGTGTTGGTTACAAATGGTTATGGACAATGGTCAGGAAAAAAGCTAAATGAAGGAGATTAGAGTCAGAGTTTTTGTTTTGAAAGGAAAAAAAGTAGAAATGCTGTGGGATAATATTCTTGTACACTGTAAAGATTTGTCAACTCCTATTTGTTTAATAAAACACTGATTGGCCAGTAGCCAGGCAGGAAGTATAAGTGGGGTGACCAGACTAGGAGAAGATTGGGAAGGATAAAGGGTCACCAGCCAGACATAGAGGAAGTGAGATGAGAATGCTGGACTGAGAAATGTACCAAGCCATGTGGCTAAACATAGAAAAGGATTATGGGTTAATTTAAGTGTGAGAGCTAGTTAATTATAAGCCTGAGTAATAGGCCAAACAGTTTATAATTAATGTAAGCTTCTGTGTCTTTATTTAGGACTGAATGGCTGTGGGACCAGGTAGGACAGAAACTTCTGCCTACATTCCCCCATCCACACCTCAAGAGGGTAAGGCACCCCTTGGGGAGTCAACAACATCTGGCATACTAAGTAGAGTTAGGACCAAGCCCCTCAGACCTGTGTCAAGGTTGAGCAAGGTATCCCACCATAGGGAATGTGTTCCAAAAAGCCATTTCATGCACCTGAGATAAGTCCTGGTCCCACTGCCAGGGCTTCTCCAAACAGATCTAGCTACATAACTGTTACCCACAAGTGAAGTAACCCAGACCCCAAAAGACAAACATGGTATGTACTCACTCTTAAATGGATATTAGATGCAAAGCAAAATTCACAGGCTACAATCCACAATCCCAAAGAAGCTAGGTCAAATGGATGACCCTAAGAGGGACATGCATGGAGGGCCCCAGGAAGGGACAATAGTTAAGATCTCCTGGGTAAACTGGGAGTGGGGGGTTAGAAGAGAAGGGATGGGGGATGAGAACAAGAAGGACTGAGATGGCAGAGTGGAGGGAGGGACAGAGAGGGAGAGCAATGAAAGAGAAATCTTGGTAGAGGGAACCATTAGGGGTTAGGGGAAAACCTGGTGCTAGGGAAATCCCCAGGAATCCACAAGGATGACACCGACTAAGACTCCTAGCAATAATGGAGAGGGTGCCTGAATTTACCTCCCCCCTATAATAAGATTAGTGACTACCCTAATTGTCTTTATATAACCTACACCCAATAATTGATGGAAGCAGATGCAGTGATCCACAACAAAGCACTGAGCTGAGCTCCCAGACTTCAGTTGAAGAGAGGGAGGAAGGATCACAGGAGCAAGTGAGGTCAAGATGATGATGGGGAAAATCACAGAGACAGCTGACCCAAGATGGTGAGAGCTCATGTGTTGCTGATCCTAAAGGCTTCCTCAGGGGAGGGGGTGAGAAGGCACAACATCATTGGCACAGACATTGGGAGCTAGTTGAAGGCAAACAACAAACTTGTTTATTCAATAACAGGAAAGGCCTTATATACCCTCCGCCCAGCACCCAAGCTGTGTCCCAATCTAGTGGCATTGCATGGTCGTCCCTCATTGACTAGGCATGATCAGGAACTATGACAGTGACTAGGAACTCTGACAGTGCCTGTTGCAAGGCCCTCAGGTGGACTCCAGGTTGCCTCATAAGGGAGTTATTCACATGCCTTGGCAACTGGTTTGAGCCATTTTCCTTGACCCAAGGGCCTGTCCTACTATACTCATGGACTCTGGCCTGTCAGCTGGGAAACATGCATGGGTCCAAACCAGGCTCTCTGAATGTGGGTGACAGTTACATGTCTAGATCTTTTTAAGACTTTCTATGTGTCCTTATATGTGGCCAATTTGAGAGTAAGTTCCATGGGATGCTGAGAAGAGTGTATAGTCTTTAGTGTTTGG
>CABHPQ010156610.1:15382-39121 GCA_902168405.1 Peromyscus aztecus | reverse complement strand
TCTCTCTCTCTCTCTCTCTCTCTCTCTCTCTCTCTCTTTCTTCCTTTATGGTCTCATGTAGCCTTGGTTTGCCACAAGGATGACCTTGGAATCATGATACTTCTGCTGCCACCTCCCTTGTGCTGGGAATACAGCATCCACTATCATGTCTGATTTATACAGGATTCAAATCCAGGACTTCCAGGATTCAGACAAACACTTTGTCAACTGAAATACATCACTGGCTATTCATTCTCACTTTCAAGATATTGTTTTACTATTATCTGAAAATTCACCATGCAGATAACTGCATTGCCAGGATAAAAGATTGGCCAGTGACCTATACCACTTACTTTACAAAATGATTTTTACCAAAAGAAAGCTATGCTCTTCATTCATATATAAACATACTGCTCTTAACCTCAGCATTGAAATGGAGTGATTGTAATAGAGAATAACAGTTCTTAAGCCTGAAGGATTTACTATTTGGCTATACTCAGAGGTACTTGCTGATTTCTGGACTCCACTAAAGCTTCTTGAGGCTCGAGTTATGTAGATTTACAGGTTTATATTCACCATGATTAATATTCATTTAATGGATGAATGAAAAGGCTAAACCAAACATAGTCACTCACCGGGTATGTCCTATCAATAACAGATTGCTTTAAAGGAAAAGAGAATCTTCCTAATAGTACTTAGTTTTTAGTATATATGAATACATTGTCTAAAACAAAACAATACAAAACAAAACAAAAAAGGAAAGTAGCTTACAAAACAAACTAGGTCTGGGGTGATGGCTCCGTGGCTAACCTGACTGTTGCAAAGTGAGAATTGGAATTCAGATCTCCAGTGTCCACACAAAAATGTATGGTCGTTGGGAATTGTGGTTCACCTGTAATCAACCTCTTGGGAGCAGAGACAGGAATATCCAGGGAAAACTGTTCAGTAGACTAGCTAAGGAGGTAAACTCTGGGTGCTGTGGGAGACCCAGGCTCAGTTAATGAAGTGGGGAGTGATGAAGGAAGGCAACAAATGCCAACAATTGTCCTCCACACACATGTTCACACACAAAAGTGCACTCCATACATGTATGTCCTCACACATGAAAACATGCATGGACATGTGTACAAATAAGAAACATGCATACTCATGCAAAATCATATGATTTAGAAAAGTTAACTTTTTAATTGGGCCTAGAGAGATGACACAGCAATTAAAAGCGCTTCCTGCTCTTACAGAGAACATGAGTTTTGTTGCCAGCACTCATATCAGACTGTTTACACCTGCATGTAATGCCAGCCCAGGGCATCCAAGTCACTCTTGATGATGCTGGGTCTTGTCCTGTAAGTTCATGTGCCTTTCATTCATTTATTCACCTAGACGTTTCTTCTCTGCTCTAATCTCAGTCCTTCTGCAATTCATTTTCTACTTTTATAATCAGCTCATTCTTTGATTTTCTGTTTTTGTATCTTGAGGAAGGAGGATTACTGTGTCCTAGACTATCCTGGACTACAAATCAAGACTTTGTCTCAAAAACAAAAAAACAAAAAAAATGAAGGCAGGGTGGTGGTGGCACACAACTTTGATCCTAGCACTCGGGAGGCTGAGGCAGGCAGATCTCTTCAGTTAGAGGCCAGCCTCGTCTACAGAGTGAGTTCCAGAACAGTCAAGACTGCTAGATAGAAAACCCTCTCCAAAAAAAGAAAAAAAGAAAGGAAGGAAGAAAGGGAGAGAGAGAGAAAGAGAGAGAGAGAGAGAGAGAGAGAAGTATTCCATTTCAAATTCTTAAGAAAGATTGGGAGGGGCTTACAATCACAGAGTGTACCACCATCTGCACCTTCCTATTCTTGCCCATTGTTTGGTGGGGTGCCTGTTACATGACACAAGGAGCCCATTAAATGAATCCTAAATATTTCTCTATGAAGAGAAATAAATATTCTCTAAGAAGAATATTTCTCTAAAATTTTTTTGAAAACTCTTTCTATAACCTTATTGCTTCCTCCTGCTCCCTGTTTCATTCTTTTTCTCTCCCCCAAATTCCATGAATGATGAGTCTATACACCCACTTTCCCTTCTTCTGTTCTCTCTGAATATTCTAATCAACTTTTCACCCTCTCCACTTCACAAAATATGTCCCTATTATGTTGAATTCATGACATTTCAATATTCATTATGCATTCTGTATTCTAAGTCCTTTTTTCACCGCTTTTCCTTTCAAACTCAATGCACATGTACACGTTAATTGACATTTTTTTTTTCCTGTAAAAAGCAACTATTTCTCTCTCAAACATTTTTGGACACTCTGTCAGTCTCCTAACCTTGAAACTCAGGAATTGAGTGATTCATCTTTTGGGACCATGTCCTTACACCAACATTCAATTTTAGGAGATCATATCTACTTCCTGGCATGGAACGGCCTCTCGATGTATATCCATTTTGGACCTCCTTTGCAACATCTGCACCCACACAATCTGCTGCTGTCTTGATATTGAAGTCCCATAGTTACCTCAAGTTTAAATGTCCAAAACTGAGCTCATGATATCTCTCTACCCTTATCACCAATATAATGCTCCTCTCCTAATATTTCTGTCTCAGGCAGTACCAACTATAGTAAGGCATGTTTAAAGAAAATAGTACCTGTGACAGATGTGGTTATATACTGAAGTTCTTATAGTAATCCCAGCCCTTAGGAGCTTGAGGCAGGAGAATTGAGTCTTCATCTAACCTGTGCTACATACATATCAAGACTCTGTCTCAAATTTAAAACATTAAATATTCTATTTCAAAATTAGGGATTTTGTTTGTGAATTGCAGTGGCAATACAAAATTTCCCACGCACAACTTGAGCTCAAAAACCCCCTAGTTTGTGCTGTTTGGGGAGGTCAGAAAGGCCTTTCTGTCCATGTACTAAGTAATGGAGGGCACATTCTCATTGCACTGGTGAGAGGAAAAAAGGAGGCAAAGACATTGGAAAGAAATGCAAAATGATGTCACTATGTGGAGTATCGTTATTGGATTCACTTTAAAAACCGAGGGAATGGAACAGGACCAAAGGGGGAAGAATACAGAGAAAACTGTCTGCTGGTCATTTTGCATTTCTTACCAACCACTGGCAAAGTCTGTTCCATGAGAAGAGTTTCTGTGCTTCTCTGCTTTGGCACCTGTTCTCTATGGGAACCCATGAGTGCAAACAGCTAGGCAAGGCCAGGAAGCTCAGAGGAGATCCATGAACAGTGTTTGAGAAACTCTTGTATTCTCTCCCTTCAGATTTGATGATGACTGTCTTCTAAACATGGTGGACATCATTTCTTCTCTAAGCTGTACTTCAGTATTTTAGAGTCTTTTCTTAATTGTAAGAAGAAAATGATCTTCCAGAGACATTTTCGATGATTTTTAAAGGAATATTGTCTTAATAATATGCCTTATAATTTTGGAACAGTCTGACAACACATAAGCATTCTGATCCACCAGCTAATCATTTCACAAATATTTGCAGCTAGAGTTTCTGAGTCATTTTCTAAATTATTTCTGAAATTAGAAACTACCTGATACTATATTTTGCTCCAATTGTACCTTTCATTTTGTTTGATGTTTGTAATGTTGATGACTAAACCAAATTACATGACTTTTTAATGTTTAATCACAACTCAATATTTTTCCACATTTTTTATTTGAATTCTAGCAAGGATTTTATTCCTTCCATTTCTATTTCTACTAGTTTAGTAGTCATGAAGTAGAATAATATCTTTTGTGAATCAGTTTTGATATCTAAACAAATGTACAGAAGGAATCATTGTTAGAAAACTTGCTTTGACATTAAATTTTATTTTGGGCTGTGACGGAGTTGTAATAATGCTCCTTACCATAAAGGTACCTCAAGAATTGTTTACTGTCACTTTATTGGGGACCAGTCTGTAGATTTAGAGCTAACAGGGATTGTTTCTGTGAAACTGTGCTCCTGGGCTTGTCAGGTGCATGTTTAGGATTATAATAATATCCTGTTGGTAGGTTTTTCCTTTCATGAATAGTAAATGTCCCTGTTCATCTCTTCTGATTAGTTTGGGTTTAAAGTTTATTTTGTCAGATATTAAAATAGCCGAGTCTGTTTCTTAGTTCCATTTGCTTATGTAGTGGTTTTAATGTGAGATCCTCCATACGTCCCTGGCATTTGAATACATGATCCCAGTTGGTAGCTATTTGAGGGCGATCTGGCAGTACAGCCTAGGTGGAGGAAGTATGTCACTGGGGGTAGGCTTTGAAGTTTCAGATAACTCATATTGCGCTTCAAGTCAGCTCTTTCTGCCTCCGGCTTGCTGTTTGAGATGTGAGTTCTCACCTATTCCTGCCTCCATGCTTTTGCTTCACCATCATGAACTCTAACCCTTGGAACTATATGCTTGTAGTTGGTTGTTTTGATAATCTTAATCTTTTGTCTATTTAGGGGTCCTACCACCCAGCTCCCAAATAAATCACATTTTTTATGACTGCACAGCCTTAGCTTGGCTTTTTCCTAGCCAGCTTTTCTTAAATTATCCCATCTCCCTTTTGCCTCTAAGCTTTTATCTTTATCCTATACACCTTTCTTTACTTCTTATTCTGTGGCTTGTTGTGTAGCTGGGTGGCTGGCCCTTAGAGTCCTCCTCCTTCTCTCGATCCTAGATCTCTCTTCCCAGATTTCTCCTTCTATTTATTTTCTCTGCCTGCCAGCCCCACCTGTCCTTTCTCCTGCCTTACTATTGGTCATTCAGCTCTTTATTAGACCATCAGGTGTTTTAGATGGGAAGAGTAACATAGCTTCACAGAGTTAGACAAATGCAACATACCTTTGCATCCTTAAAGAAATTTTCTGCCGAGCAGTGGTGGGGCAGCCAGGCAGTGGAGGTAGAGGCAAGCGGATCTTTGTGAATTCGAGGCCAGCCTGATCTACAGAGCAAGATCCAGGAAAGGCGCAAAGCTACACAGAGAAACCCTGTCTCAGGAAAAAAAAAAAAAAAAAGAAAGAAAGAAAGAAATTTTCCACAGCATAAACAAATGAAACACATCATAAATTAATATTCCACAGCATATGCTCAATTAAATGCTTTCTTGTTTAAGTTGCCTTGGTGTAGATGAATTTCTAAACGGTCTTATTAAATAAAAAACACTGAGCCAGATATAGAAGTGAAGGCCTGAGAAAGATCCGGGAAATAGAGAAAGCCACCAGCCAACCTTACCTCACCAACTCTGCAGCTTCCAAATAAGAATTACTTCCTGTCTAGCCTATGTGCCTTGCTGTTCTGCCATCTGATTTGCTCTCTCTGTCCAGCTACATCACTTCCTCTTCCTGCCCAGCTCTGTTACTTCCTGTCTGTCTATACAGACCTCCAGACCTCCATGGTTAACTAGTGTTGGAATTTAAGGCATGTGCCACCACACCTGGCTCTGTTTCCAGTGTGGCCTTGAACTCACAGAGCTCCAGACAGATCCCTGCCTGCCTAGTGATGGGATTAAGGGTGTGTGCTAACATTACCTGACTTCTTTGTTTACTTACAATGACTGTTCCTATTCCTCTGATCTCCAGGCAAGCTTTATTTATTAAAGCACAAATAAAATACCACCACATTTCAGCACAAATAAAATATTACCACATCTTGGTCATGGAGTTTCATCATATCAATAGAAAAGCAACTAGTTATAATGATAACTAATATTGAAAGTCATTGAAAGATGGGTATTCCTGTCATTTTGTTGATTTTGTAGTGTTTTCTCAACTCTCCTTTGATTACCTGTCCTAATGTTGTTTATTTGTTCCTTGAGACCTCTTGAGTGTATTTCTCTTTCTCTGCAGATTGAAGTGTTCTTTCCAGGATCCTCTACAGAGATGGCATAGTAGTCATCAGCTCCTTTAGTCGGAATTTATCACAGACAGTCTTTACTTCATACTCAATTTAAACAGATAATTTTATTTGATATAATAGATTGTGTTGATAGCTCTGGTCTTTCAGGATTTGGAGTACATCTTTCCAAACCCTTCTGGGTTTGAAGTTTTCTGTCAGGTAATTTGATTTTATTCTCCTTGTTCTTCTTTTGTAAGTCATTTGACATTTCTCTCTTGAAGTTTGCCACACCCTTCTTTATTCTGTGTTTTTAATGTTTTAACTTTGGTGTGTCCTGGAGAATTTCTTTTCTGGTTTTGTCTAAGTGGTGTTTTAGAGGCCTCTTTATCTGAATGTGCATCTTTTTCTCAAGGTTCAGGAAATTTTCTTCTACAGTTTTATTGAATATATCTTTTATGCTAAGGTGTTCTATTCCTTTTAGGCCCGTAATTTTGAGGACATAAGTTTTCATGATATCCTAGAACTCTTCCATGTCCTTTCATGTTTTTAAAACTTCTCTTTGACCTTCACTGAGTGATCTAATTATTTTACTGTGTCTTCAATCCCCGACTTTGTGTTGGGTATGATCTAACCTGTTGCTGAGACCTTCTGCGTAGGATTTAAATAGGCTTACTAGGTTTTCCTTTTCCAGTATTGTTTCTGTTGAGGTTTTCTTAATGAATTAAAACTGTTTTTAATGTCTTATTTCATTCATCTCTTTTTCTTACAGAGAAAGATTGGTGACCTGATTTCAATCCTCAGAACAGGCAGAAAGGTGTAGGGGGAGGAAATGACTTCACAAGTTCTCCTTTTACACTCCACGTGTGTGCCATGGCACATTAACTCCTACATACATATATCACACACACACACACACACACACACACACAAATAATTATATACACACATACACACACACTCAAAATAATTAATTTTTTAAAATTTCTTATTCAGGCCTGAATTTTTCAATTATTGATTATAACATCAAAACTTCTCCAAAATTTCCCAATTTTTGCCTCCTCTAGTTGTTAATACAGATTTTATTTACATATATCTGTTACATATAATATTCAAACAGTAAGTTATTCAGAAGAGTACCAAATCCAATGATATGAATTTACACAAAATATAATCAGCCTCCAAATCATACAACTGTTAGGAAATTTCTTTGTTTTATGTAGCAAATGTGGAGGTAGGTGTGACTATGAGTTTGTTTAAATTACTATTATCTATTCAATTCATTTCTGAGTGAACTTCCATTATAATTATTTTCAATATTTTCTAGAATATAATGATAATTAGATCTAAATTTCACATTATATATATACATATATATGTATATATATATATGTATATATATATGAGTGAACTTATTATTCTAAAATACAATTCTATCCTGGTATTTGAAATCAGTATCGCTTTGTCTTTTGTAGATTAGATCAGGTAGATAAATCAGGCAGATAAAAGTGTTTGTTTTGAAAGAAAAATGTGTTTGATCATTACATTCATTTCTTTCTATATATAAATATATATGTATTTTTTTTTTTTTTTGGTTTTTCGAAACAGGGTTTCTCTGTGTAGCTTTCCTCCTTTCCTGGAACTCGCTTTGGAGACCAGGCTGGCCTCGAACTCACAGAGATCCGCCTGCCTCTGCCTCCCGAGTGCTGGGATTAAAGTTGTGCGCCACCACAGCCCGGCTCTATATAATTTTTTTTAATTTGTCTTTCCTGAACCTAGCTGGTACATTCCATAGCTGTTAATAATACATGGAAAGGAAGATAATGTCAACTGTTTTCTACTGATGAGCAATGTTTAAGAAAGTTCAAAACGGGGTGTACAGGTCATGTATATAATCCCAGCACTGGGGAGGCTGAGACAGGGTCATCATTTCAAGACTGAAGCCAGGCTGGGCTACATAGTGAGGTCCAAGTCATCACAGGCCACAGAGGTATACCCTATCATAAAGAAACAAACCAAAAAGTTCAAAACATGAGTACCCTGTGATCATGTTCACAGACTTTTAGGAAATATGTATTAAGAACACTCCCATGTATACTAACAAGCAATAATGAAATAGCACATGACTGTCCTGCTAGAGAAGCGATGACAAATTTTATTTCACCTGTAAGTGAAATTCTTTTTATAGCTCTTTGTTCTGAGGTAGTCTTTTGTTTGGTGTAGTAAAAGTAATTTGTCTGCACAGTGGCTCCTTAGCACTATCTATACATGAAGATCAATATTAGAATAACTGTACGCTAGTAACAGACAATTACTGAAGGCATTACTTTATGTAGACAACTGAAAAAAGTAGGTCAACTTAATATTACCAAAAAATGAAAAACAAAAAGATACTACTAATCATAAGCAGGAACTAAAGCAACTGTGGGAAACGCTGCAGCTGCAAGGACAACTGGGAAAAACTTGGAAATATGCTTTGGACAGACCACTAGGTGCCACTATTTTGTGAAACAAAACAAAACACCCCTCATGATAGTATAATTGATATGTAATTTATAATCCTTTCTTTTTCTATTTTAGTCATATATTAATGTGAGGTGACATATTATATTTATGAAGCAATTATATTTATCTGGGATTAGTTAAATGCACACAAACATGAAATATAAAGTCAGTTATGAAGCACAGAATTTATCAACAGGAATGGAAAGTTTTGACTGTCAAAGCTGAGCTATTTTTAATCAATAATTTAAAACCAAACCTTTAGTGACTGGAATATATATGATGCAATAACTATATAAATTGAACAATATATTGCATAAATATTTTAAAATGTCTTACTACTTGGATTCAAAAATACCTTCCCTACATGACTGTCTGTACAATGTCAGAAATGAGGCCGCACATAAAGTCACAGCAGAAACTGTACTGGAAGTGAAAGTAAGTCTGCTTAATCCAGTAACTGTCATGGATGCTAAACTGGCTTGAAGTGAGTCCACATCAAGACTGAAGAGAACTAAATTACCTCCAAGAGTTAGCAATCCACTGGTAGCCACATAGATCAGAGCTTTTCATATAAATATGGTAGCATATAAGGACATATTTCATTTGTTCCCTAAAAGAAACCTAAGCAAATCAGCATGAATATAATCACTTAGTACCACAAAGAATTCATGGCTGTTTGGTCTAGCATAATGCCTCCCACAACTTTCCCCCTCCACACATGGGTATTTATGGAAATCTGTAAGGCATTCCTTTGAATAGATAAAAGGGTTTTCCATTCTAATCCAGATAACTAAAACAGTTAAACTATCATCTAATTAGACGAAGATACCTAAAAAGCTGTTATCTGATTACTTTTTTACATATTCAAGTTGATATGTTGTTGTAACATAGGATTTTATGTTAGTTATCTATTGCCACATAAAATTTTATCTCAAAATTTATCAGCATAAAATTGTCAACATTTTAAAAATTTTAATCTTAGTATTTTTATTTATGTCTGTGTGTGGGTATGTACAGATGTGTACAGGTGCTGACAGAAGCGAAGGGAGGGTAGTAGATGGAATGGGGTTGTAGTTACTGGCAGTGGTGAGTTGCTGGATATGGGTGGTGGGAACTGGACTCGGGTCCTTGGCAAGAACAGCAAGGGACAGTGCTCTTAACGACTGAGCCATCACTCCAGCTCTATCACATATTTTTAGACCACAGTTTCTGTAGGCCAGTTGAACTGTTCTGGTGCAAGATTTTTCACAGGGTTGTGGTTAAGCTGGCAGCCAGAGACCTGCCTTTTCAAGTCTCATCTGGAACTGAAGCATCTACTTCCAAGTCTTTCACACGTGGTTGGCAAGCTTTGCTTTCTCTTTGTTAGAGAGTTCACCTTCTCACTGGACAGGCTTCTCTACAGGTAGTCACAACATGTATGACTTTCTAGACTCTAAACAAACATGAAGAGAAAGAGTGAGCACCCAAAAGAGAAGTTACAGTCTTTGTAACCTAATCATAGACTCTATACAGCATCATGATTTTCATTATTCCTTCCATATGCTTCAGCTCATTTTGCATTCAACACAGTGCATTCAACATCCAATGAAGTTGGGTCACAGCTTTTCGAGACCATATTCTTCCTCAGGAGGCCGCAGAAACACTATAATCCTACTGTGGGTAGCTGGCCCTGCTAGAATAAGCAAATACCTGAACAGACCTGTAAAACAAAGGAGTTGTGAGCCAACAGTGAGAGCACAGTTGCATAAGGATCAGAAGTGTGGATCATTGGAAAATGCCTACCACATGATTACCAAAGTCTATGTTATCATTCACATATCATATAAAGGGACTAAAGAGTTTCTAAAATGAAGATTGCTTTGTCAGCTTTCACCTGATTACTATACAAGCAGTTTATTTTAAAGATATTCTTAACACATTGTGTAACCACAAGAGCACTAGTATCGTTGAGTAAAGAAATGGGGAAGAGATTCTGTCCCTGCATCTTCACGTCAGCCAGGCAGTTTTTCTGACTAACAGAAGTCAGTATTGTAATTAGGACACAATTGTTTGCAGACATTATTTCCTAAAATCATTCACATTTCTAAATTATGGATTAGTACATAGGACATATGAACAACATGATCCTGGCAAAATGCTGCTCTATTGCAAATCTATCTTTCATCTGATGAAATTCCCTGATGAGTCTTTGTAGTGCAAATTAGAACGTGAAGGAGATATGGCTGTAATGCTTTTGCCCATGATTAGTTCCACTGATTGAACTGGGTTGTTCCTTCACTGTGCCAAGTATCTACCTTCTCAAGCTGTGACCTGGATTGAAGGAGATGGTATTTGCAGACAGTGACAATTACAACTTCTATATTTTGTTAGTCTCTAATGACTCAGTAGAAATAACTAATTCCCCAAGGTCCCTGTAATTTTGAGTAACCTGGAAAGTGGCTTTGGCATGTAATACATATAAGAGGTACATAAGATTACGTGAATACCTGACCATGAAACCTGACTGAAGAATAAATCTGAGCACATTTACTTCTCCGACTCCTTTTTTTTTCACATCTGTTCAGGTATTTGCTTATTCTACCAGGGCCAGCTACCCACAGTAGGATTATAGTGTTTCTGTGGCCTCCTGAGGAAGAATATGGGCTTGAAAAGCTGTGAACCAACATCACTGAATATTGAATACACTGTGTGGTAGTTACAAATGTTCCAGAAACAACACCCGGTAAGTAAGGGGAAAGATCAGCACTATTGCCTGTTACTCGCCTCCCTTATCTATGCTAGTGATACTAAGTTTGCATCCAAAGTTGGCAAAGCTCAACCAGGTTCAGCCTAGACCGGTGTCCTCAGCCTCCCTAATGCTATGACCCTTTAAACAGTTCCTCATGCTGTGGTGACCCCCGACCATAAAATTATTTTTGTTGCTACTTCATAACTGTAATTTTGCTACTGTTATGAATTGTACATATCTGTGTTTTGTGATAGACTGGGGCAACCCAAAGGGGTCTTGACCCACATATTGAGAACCACTGGCCTAGAGTTCAGAGAGCAGAAAGAAGCTAGAGATGTGAGCACAGAAGAGGAGACAGAAAACAGGCAAGAGAGAAGTCTGAGTGGAGCTGTACAGATCGTACAAGACAGAAAAACACACAGACGGTGTCTTCCCATTCTTTTGGGAAGAAGGTCCACTCTATGTCTCCTTTACAGCCACTTGGGGGCTTAATAAATCTTCACTTTATAGGTCAAAATGCTAGAAAACAAAATCAATCTGCTGTGAGCAAGCTTTAGGTGGTAAACTGACAATATCATATCTAATGAGGAAAAATACAATACGACCTGTTAACATTTAGTTAAGCTACAAGCAAGGTTCATTTTTTATTTCTCATCTATGAGTTAAGTAAAGAAGGTAAACAGGTTACAAAAACAATTTTTAACTTTCTGTTTCTTTTTCAAAGAACAAACACTCAGAGTTAACTAATGTATGTTAATATTTTGTAGGAAACGACACATCTGCAATAGCAGAGCCTGCTGGGTCATCAGAAGGTAGCTCTGTTTGAGTTCTTTGGACTTTTTCATAAGTTTTAATGCACTGTAGGAAACTGTTGATAAGTCACATGCCTGGCTATGACTCAGTTGGCTTCTCTGTGGACAATTAGTTTTGTCTCCATTTGAAGTTCCTATCAGTAGTCCCTCATCCTGTGATGGTTTATGATTTCTTTATGACTCCTTTGAACCAGTTATCCATCTCATATGTTCCTATGGTAGCAGTAAATAGGTCTTAATGTGTGTGTATTTGTATGTCTGTATGAGTCATCATTTTACCTTTTTCCTGAAAAAGTATCTTTTCACCATGTGTGTTGATGCTGAACACAGTGTATGAGACTGGTGGGAAACCTTAGCACATGGTCCCCACGCCTGCTTTAATATACAATTATAATATTTTGAATCTTAAAATGATATCTAAGTTCACAAAGACAGTCCGTGGACATTTTGCAGAAAGAGAAGCCATGCAATGCATGTCGCGGATTGACTGCGTCACTAGGTCCTTATCCTGTTGACCATGAACCACATGTGCAGTCTTCTCACTCACTTTCCTTTGTCTTAACAATAAATATACTTCCCCACCTACATCACAACTTATTCATTTTAGAAACTTGTTACACTGTGGCCAGTTAGAACTTAGCACTCCCATAGCATGACACTTCATTTTTTTTCCCTTCAAGCAATGTAGAGATATCATAAATATCAGTTAGATGATGTCAGTGTTTACATACATTATATGATTTGAAAGGTACCCCTGAGGCTCTGCAAAGTAAGGCAGAAAATAATTATGCTCATGTAAAAATATTCTTTCTTCCCCAACAAGTAGTGTACTATGACTTGTAAGCCTTTCTTAATGCTGTGGTATCTGTCATCATTTGCTGTTTAGCCAATGACTCCAGTACTTAACTACTCAGGCATGACATAAAGGTTCATTATCTTACATTATCTCTCATCATCTTACACAATGTTCTGAAGAGATAGTTGTGATGCTGGCCATAGAGGCAAGCACCTGAGGTCTTCTGAGGGGCAACAATATGTACCTCAGTTAGCATTAGCCTAGGATATATGCCTTCTCAGAACTTGAGATATAAGTCTTTGCAAGTGCAGTCATCTTGGACTCCAGTGTGCCCTAAATCCAAAATGACTATTGTCTAAGCAAAGAATGAGATTTTGGACAGGAAAACACCCAGTGACAAAGGTATGTGAGCACAGAGGTAGAGACAGCAATGTCAAGTCCACAAGCTAAGGAACCCAGGAGACAGCAACAGCAAGTCCACAAGCTGAGGAACCCAAGAAAGGGCAATGGCAAGTCCACAAGCTGAGGAACCCAGGCACTGGCAGAGACCACTTGAAGCGAACAGGACAACAAAGAATTCTTCACTAGAAGCCTCGGATGTGGTAGTCATGATTACACCTTTATTTCAACTTCTGTCCCTAGAGCTGTAAGAGCATAAATGTGTGGGATAAGTCACAACTCTCTGGCTCTTTGTCTAGCCAGCTCTGAGTGTCACCATACTTCTAGCATGCTAAATGTGGAATTTTTATTCAGGAACAAATAGAGTGACTTGCATTTTAGAAGACTTACCTCAGATAGTATGTTTTAAGCCCCCCCCCCATTTTTCTTTTGAGAAATAAAAACTGGATGCAGCTCCTCAGCTTAGTACCTTTTTTGAAATCATGGGAACATTACGGCAGCTGCTGCACCTGCTCCCTGCATGGCGGTTTCTCCAGGACAGGTCAGTTCAGGCAACACTAACAGTGTTTTCCACCTCATGACATGAGGGTAGAAGAGGACAGTCCTTCCTATGGTGACAGCTGAAGGTAAAAATCATCGCTTTATATACTTAGCTAATTAGAAGGATAGATGCACTTCTTATATATAACTTTAGGACCAGGGCAGTTTGCTGCCCTTTTTGGTCCTACAATAAAATGGACATTAATTTTTTTCTTTTATGCTTAAAGATTTGTTTCATCTGTTCATAATTCACTGAAATATTTTTGTTTTAAGATGGTGTGAGCTAAAAGGGGGTGTAGAAAGCAAGACAAGCCAAAGAGGAACCTGTCAATTCTATCAACTGCCATGGACTCCACGTAAAACACTGTCTGGAAAGCAGTTTAAGTGGAGTGAGTTCCTGATGCCTTTGCTCTCTTAAAAGGGACGCGAGAGGCCAAATTGCTACAGGCTCTTGGCTGAATTAGACTTGAGGAAATGGGCAGGTGTGCAGTGCTCTGCTTTTTCAAGTAGTTTGGCTTTGAAGGGAAGGAAACAGAGGCACTTATCCTACAGTATTTTTAGAGCTGAAGACACTAGGAGTGTGTACATTCAGAAAGGAGAGGAAGGTGCCCGGCAGAAAGGGCTTTGGGCACAAGCTGTAACAACAGGAGACAAGGAAAGAGATGGAAGGACAGTGACGGGGGGGATGAGATGAGAGGAAAAAGAGCAACTGAGAGAAGGAGGTGGCATACAGACATTTCTCTGAGTAGGCAGGAGACTAAGAGTCAGACGGAAGCTTGTGTCATTATTAGTCCTGGACATAAGCACGGCCTCAGAGCAGACAGAGAAAGAATGAGTGTGGAAGGGATTTTGCTCTCCGGAAATGCAGGGAGAGGGAAATGAATAAAACCTTGAGTTTCTGCGGATTTAAAGGTTGAAATCACATGTGGAGTATTTTCATAAACTTATGCTAAACTTACCAATCTGAGTTTATTATTTTACTTCAAATTCAAAATAAGAAAAAAAAAGAATAAAATAGGGAGGCTATTTATTTAGTTCTCTAAGTGTCCCTTTTCAAACAACATGAAAATCATCCAGTGACTTCCGGTCCTAAGCACATGACTTACTTCATAGTGGGCCAATAACAAAAATTCCATACAACCCATCCAGTCTGTATTTTTAGTTAGTTCACTTTCAAAACAATAAGTGACAGGTGCAGATGTGGAATGAGACCTGCAGAACAGGTTCTATTTTATCTCTTCAGGCTCTAAGTCTCTTACTATGTTTCGATTGGGAAAAATAGTGCTTCCTCTGAAAGATCTCTATTGAGGATGTGGCTTATGTGATACAGTGGTTTTACTTTACACGCCTAAGTGCTTGCTGTTCAGGGTGTAAGGAAAAGCTACATAGGAATTATATTTAACTCCTTGTAGTAGCACTGTTCTTATTTCAGGGGGAAAAATAATAAAAGATGTAGCTCTCATAGATAAAATGAAAGTCCCTGACAAAAATTTTAAATATCAGTACTAAAAGAAATGTTACTGAAGTACTTTATATCAAACCCCCCACTTTCCCCCCAAGAAAAACATGCTTTCCTCAGGTAAGCACATAATTAATCAAATCCTCTTAATAAAACAAACACATACAGAATAAACCTGCTGTTTACAAACAAACAAAAAAAACAGGTATAGAGATAAGGATGAAACACAAGAATTCTAGAAAGTAATATTCCTATCTTCTTTGTGACACTTCTCATTTAATATTCATAGAAGGGTGTTCCAGCAGAGAGGAATGTAGCTCACGAGTACCCTTTTTGTGCTCTGGACAGGCACCTGCTTACTTCCACACCCAGGTGACATCCCACAGTGTTAAATATCAGCCAATCAAACACAGATGAGACTGCTCATTTCCAGTCAATGAATGAAGCTGCCCTTGTGTCTGAGATGCTCTTCTCCCACATCTGATTAACCCAAACAGAGAAACACTGCACTGAGTGTGCTGCCTGCCTTCCTGGTATCACCTTTTCTACCAAGGATTGTTTCTGAATGGATTTCAGTTTTGCAAATTATAGTGCAATGTCAGGTTCCAGAATTCTAAGGAAAAACTGAAAATATAGAATTATGAAAATGATCCTAGCCACATTCAAAGAACTTAATTGTATTCATGCAAATGAGGCTATTTTAATTCAAAAGTCAGAGAAAATTGAGGATTCTGATTTCCACTGAAACGGCACTATTTTTTTGTTTTGTTTTAAGTGCTCATTTTCTTAATACAGTGGGTTAATACAAAAGCATTTAAAGAGTGACTGCAGAGTAGAAGAAGCGGTATGTAGACTGAGAAACTATGTATACAGTTAGTGAATTAATTGATAAGAAACATTGCATTAATGAAGTTTCACCTTTACTCTAGTTTTATTACCCTCTTTCACAAAAGCAGAAGTATGTGTAGAAAACATTTATCATGCACAATAGGTATTATTTTATATAAAAATTGAAGGTAAATGGACAAATATTACAGCAATGTGTTAAATAATCTGCCCATACTTGCAAAAGCCCATATATATGTTATTGTTGCCAACCTGGGTGGTTCGTGCCTGTAGACCCAGCATTGGGGAAATGACCATAAAATCAGCTCAGACTGTGTGGGAGAAAACAAGGCCCTGTCTCAAATGTAAAGAACTGAATTCTTGACTCTTCCCAGATGCAGCCACCACCAGAGTGCAGCAGCCATATCCCTGCACTACCCCGTGGTCGTGGGCCTCCACGAGGGACACAAGGTGACGAAGAACATCAGCACGCCCAGGCACAGCTGGCACTCCTCCTCATCAAACACACCAAGTTTGTGTGGGACATGATCTACCAGGTGTGTGGCTTCACACCCCAAGCTGCTGCCATGGAGCTGTTCAGTGTCCTAGGACAAGCCATCAATGTCTGTAGCACGAGTCTTAAAAGGTCTTATTAATAAAATCAAACCTGAGCCAGGTATTGGGGTGAATGCTGGAAGATCAGAGAAGCAGAACAAGCCACAGCCACCTCACCTTGCCAATTCCTGAACTGATCTTGTTTCGTTAGACTGGAAGCCTCTCAGTCCTCTTCCAGAATGAATCACAGCTGAACTGTTGCTCAAAAGCCTAAAAGCTTAACCAGGCCAAAAGCTTAACCAGCCCTAGTTCCTGGTCCTCACGCCTTAAATATCTTTCTGCTTCCTGCCATCACTTCCTGGGATTAAAGGCTCTTGTTACCAGGCCTAGCTGTTTCCAGTGTGGCTTTGAACTCACAGAGATCCAGACAGATCTCTGTCTCTGGAATGCTAGGATTAAAGTCATGTGTGCCACCATTTTCTGTCCTCTATATCTAGTAGATGTTCTGTTCTCTGACCCCAGATAAGTTTATTAGGGTACACAATATTTTGGGGAACACAATATCACCACAAATGTTATTGTTAGTCCACCAGAGATGACCACTCAGGTACAGTTTATAGCCAACTAAAAGTCTTTATTCTAGCCCGCCAGGACTACACCCAAATATTTGGGGACATAGGTGTGGCCCTGAGTGTCCAGAACAGGATTTTTGAAGAAACTAAGCCCTGGCATCTCACTCTGCAGCTTGGGAGGTGGGGAGGGGTGGGGTTTTGCATAAGCAAGCAGTTTGACAGAAGCTGAGATAAGGGGTTAGCTGGAGGGGTTCCATACAAACAGGCAGTGTTATAGAAGCGAAGATGAGTTAGCTTAGGACATCCTAACCTCAGGTCCTCAGAACAACTTGGTAATTTTCCATAGGATTCTACATCAAGTAGATCAAATTCTAGTTAAACCTGAAATGGACTCAGCAAGAATACAAAATGGAGGAAACTCTGCACTGTCTTGCCCCATCACAGAAGAGGGTGGGGACCCACTCAGGTGCCAGGAAGTTGGAAGAGCTGAAACAACTTGCTGGAAGCCATGAGGAAGGCTGCTGCCAAGATGAATGGATGGTCTCATCCCCTCAATAAACATTTATGTTGCACAGGAAAAAAAAAAAAAGAAAAGAAAACTCCATAAATACAGTTTGCAAACCAAAATTTGTATTTTTAGCAAAAACACCTAGATAATCTATACCTTCATTGCTTTCATTGATTGGCAGTTATACATCCTAGTATCAGATAATGCATAGGAGATTACATTAGTATTTTGTAATATTCACCTGCTACAATGGAAAGCTCATTTCTGCTGCTCGTTACATTAAACTGGTGAACCCTAGTATTGCAGGGCTTGCTGTAGCAATGCTGTTATCAAAACTACTGCGGTGCGTGGCTATTTGTCACAGTTCTTTTAATAACACTAGCAGTTTATTAGCCTCTGGGATTGGCTTTCTGGGCCTTGTTCCTTGGATGCATCATATTAGTGCCCTCCAGGGAAGCAGAGGATCAGGCTTCACGGCAGATCTGTAGGACACTAACTTGCAAGTTAACAAGATTACCAGGTTATCAGAATGCACATTAGAGTCAGGGCACAAATGCTCAAAGTTGTGGGGGAGGTTTAACAGGTTGAGAAATTTAAAATCTCAGGTACTAAAGGGAAGAAATTAAATTCCAAAGAAGTGTAATCCTAATCACGTTTAGGGTTACTTTTTCACACCTTGTCTTCTCGGTACAATCTACATATTGTGATTAGGCCACTGAAAACATCCAGTAAGCAAAGAGGCATAATTCGGAATTTCAGAATCCAGTAGAAAAAGATGTTTTATTTTGACTGGAAATTTGTTTTCAGAATAGCAAGAAAATACCAGATGATTATAGTAATATGTTTTACTGGTTAATTTCTTGAACATTTAAAATTAAAGTTATAATGGTACTCAATATATCTGTGGTCCTGTTTAATGATTCACTCCATGTGTGCTACAGGGTGTGTGGGAGCCACAGAGTTTCCTAGTGAGATCTGAACTTGCTTTACCAGCAGGGCTGCAGAAGAGGATAATTGGACCATGGGCCTGGGAACCAGGTGTTTGGAAGGGTCTGCACGTGGCTGTATCTAGCAAGGGGGAGGTCTTTTGCCTCACCCCATGGCATTGTTATAAAAAAGCCCTTTCAAATAAAGTTCATGGCCATTGGGTATTGACCTAGGTCCTCCCGAAGCTACCCTGCGTTTCCATCTTTTGTCTCATCGGCTAGGCCTATCATACTATCTACAAGTTTCTTATCCCTCTCTCCTCAAGAGTACCCTGGGAAAGGTAGGGGTAGAACCCCCCACAAGGGTGTTGTGCCTGCATGTGCTAGCTCCCCTGTAAACATTCCGTTCATAGATGTTCCTAAAATTAGAGGCAATGACTTCATTCTGAAATAGATAAGAAAAAGATATAGGGCAACATTGAAGAGGAAGATATAGATACTTTTATCTGTTTACCTATGAAATCAGGAAGCCAATTAATTGAAAATTAACAATTTTATCAACATAAAAGGTACTTATGTTTGCTGATACCCACACTAACTTCCTAACAAAAAATGTCTGAAGCAATGTCACAGTGAGAAAGTTATAATGACCAAAGACATCAGAGATGATTATAATGACTAGAACAATCCAGTCCAAACATGGACATGTTGCTTTTTACCATAAAGTGTACTAAGCTCACAGAATAGATACTACATTCTGTGTTCACGGCCCCTTGCTCTCTAATTGGTACAGAGAAACTTTATAGTCCCTTTTCCTACTTTTTCTCCACCCCATCTCCTCCTTTCTTCCCTACCTTATTTCCTTTGGAAGAAGAACTGGAGACAGAGAGAGGCCAGTGAAAAGTATATTGCTCTAGTGTGTGTGAGAGAGAGAGACCCTCAGTTACTAGATTGGCCAGAGCACACCATACCAATTTGTTCATACCTATTTATCATTTGCTCAGGGTTTTTCATTTTTATGAAAATATTAGTGTTAATTTTTCCATTAAAATCATCAATCCTGAGTTCAGTAGGTATAGCCTTTGTATTTCTGCCATCTGTTATATGTCCAGTATGTAAATATTTATTAAGTACAGCTTTCAAGAACCACCTACTTTTTCTTGAGCCGCCCCAATTTCAGCATAACTAATCTTGATCTCCTGATGAACATGCACACAGTAGGCTCCCTGAGAAATGAGCTGCACTTGAGTACTGGCAGCCTGGGCTGGCACTGCCAGAGTTTCAGGTGTCATCCAAGGTGTTTCTGAAGCAGTTGCTTCTGTGAGACACTTGGCAGAAAAGCCTGTTGTGCAAGGGTAGAAGGGAACATGAAATAAAAAGGCAGATACATGTTGTTGGTATTTTACTCTTTTGGGGGCCCACCACCCAATTCCCAAATAAATCACATGTGGAGGCTTATTCTTAATTATGAATGCCCAGCCTTAGCTTGGCTTATTTCTTGCCAGCTTTCCTTAACTTAAATTATCCTGTCTACCTTTTGCCTCTGGGCTTTTCCCATTCTCTTACTTCTGTAAATCTTACTTTCATTCCGTGGCTTGATGTGTAGCTGGGTAGCTCGCCCCTGGAGTCCTCCTTCTTCTCTGGCTACTTCTCTCCCAGATTTCTCCCTCTATATGTTCTCTCTGCCTGCCAGCCCCGCCTATCCTTTCTCCTGCCTTGCTATTGGCCATTCAGCTTTTAATTAGATGATCAAGTGTTTTAGACAGGCACAGTAACACAACTTCACAGAGTTAAACAAATGCAACACAAACAAAAGTAACACACCTTAAAATAATATTCTACAACAGATAAATACAAAATTTTGCTGCAGTATAATGTAGAAAACACTTTGTAATCTCTTGTCAGAATAGTTCTGTCATTTGCTAAATATTGTAAATCTAAAAATATTAATTTTATTGTTGGTTAAAGCTTCTTATAGTTTTTTGGAGGTAATCACCTCAGACATGAAAATCGTGTTTAAGAAAAAAATTAGTTGCATTTACTTTTCAAACAAGTAGATATCTAATAGGAACTTAACCAAAAAGATTGTCTGTGTTTATTACTCCCCATAGAGACCACAGTGAAGGTAATAGGCACTAGGAGAATTCACAAATCAATCACTACTTCAAAAATTAATAGCTTAATTTTTCTAATCCTATTAGTTTTCTGGCTCTTTCAAACATGGAAGCTCTAATTACTCTCAAAAGGATTTTTCAAAGTCTGTGGACACAGTTCAGTGAACAATGTCCTTTTTGTGCAAGCATGAGGATCTGAGTTTGGATTCCCAGAGCCCTTATAAGAAGCTAGCTGATTAAAAACTAAAACAAAAACAAACAAACAAGCAAAAAGCCAGGTATGGCAGAGTGATCTCTTTAACCTTAGAATGTGTGTGTGTGCGTGTGCATGTGAGTGTGTGTGCGTGTGTGTGTGTGTGTGTGTGTGTGTGTGTGTGTGTGTGTGCAGGCAGATCCATGAGGCTTTCTAGCCAGCCAGTTTAGCTAAAACCATGAGTGAGTTCCAGATTCAGTGAGATAGCCTGTCTCAAAAAACATAGGGAGAAAGCAATAGAAAGAAGACACCTTTGACCTCTACATATTTAAATGTGCATGCACACACCACCAGCACACACACAAGGTTCTCCTCCATACACTTACATAAGCATCCACACACCACAAGCACACACACAAGGATCTCCTCCTTACACTTATGTAAGCATCTGTACACCACAAGCACACACACAAGGATCTCCTCCTCACACTTACGTAAGCATCCGTACACCACAAGCACACACACAAGGATTTTCTCAGTATCACTCATGCAGTTGCTACCTTCTATTTTTAAAAGAGTGAGCTTTAGTTTGTATCACAAGGATTCTTTAAAAATAATTTAACTTATTTCAATTCCAGTTTTTCTTTGGCACATATAAAATGTAGGGAATAGCTATGATGTCATTTTTATTTAAGTACTATTAGATGCTTCAAATAAGAAAACATGAAAAACTGATTCAAATAACATTAAAGGTATTTTTCCATTAACCTAAGAGGTCAAAATGATATCAGAAGTGAAAAATTTGGTGGTGAAACATCTGCCTTTTAGACAATTATATCAATGTTATGATTTCAGTTCGGAAATTCTGAACTTTTGGGCTCAGTGGGAAAAGTGACTTGCTGCTAAGCCTGTCAATCTTAGTCTGATCTTCAGGATCCACATGGTATAAGGAGATAACAGAGTACCAATAGTTTTTCTTTAACTTCCACACATAAATACATGTATTCCAAAAGTTAAACAATGTTGAATATCTAAGATACAATATTTTTACATTGATGATATGATTACAAATTTGGTAAGTCAAAGATTGTGTTTTTAATAAAAAATATGTGGCTAATTTAGGAGCCCTATTAGGCCCATTGGTCTAATTGGTACATTTTTTTGGTTGTGAGTCTAGCCTTTAACGGCTGAACCATCTCTCCAGCCCAGTCACTGGTACATTAATGTTCATTAACAAATCAATCCCAAATAAAGTGGTTTAAAGCAATATATTTTTTCTCACAAGTATAATATATCTGTCACCAGAAAGACTAGCTAATAAATCGACAGGATACTTAAGTGTAGGTGTGAGTGCTCAGTTGGGAATGGAAATGCGGGACCGGGTAGTAGGGAGAGGTGAATGGATGAATACATGGGTTGGTTTTGCTTCAGACTGATCACCGGCTGACTAAGTTGAGCTCCACTCAGCTGGCATAGTACTTCACATGACAATTACCCTTCTCCAGGGAACAGGAACCTGGATGAGGTTTTGTCCCTCTTGTGGCAATGCCAAAGGCCTGAGAGAGCAAGCAGCACACTGAAGGCTTCTTAAACCTAGGCCATGAGCCAGCATGTTATCACATCTGTCCACAGGCCACTAGCCAGAGAAGCCAGGAAGTAGGGAAGGCCTCTCTTCTTGGAGTGAGGCTGGGGGCATCAAGAAGGATGCAAAGACTCAGAATCGGTCGTTCAGTCTGCAAACCTTCTTAACAAAGGTGTGTTCAAAAGCAGACGTAAGTACTTGGGATTGGCTGCGATGTGACTTAGTTCATTACATCAGCATAACACAGGATCATAAGAACATAGATTAGAGATGTTGAAGTTTAATTTATATGTGCTCAAAGTATAGAGGGACTACAAATATTATTTGTAAAAGATATCAGATAAAACATACTTCAGCTTAGCAGTACATGCTTGTTTTCTTTGCTGCTCAGTAGTGACACAGTTTTAAGGAACACATTCACACATAAATAAAAATAAAAGTAAACTCTAAAATTCTTAAGAAACAAAGAAGTGATCAGTAAAGTGTGGAGTAGACACTTTCATGTTTTATGGTTTGATTGGTCGAAGTACTTGGGCAATGGAACCAACTGTGCTAGCAGATACTCACTTTCATGGGCTTCACAAAGAAAAAGAAAAAGAAAGAGCAGAAAGTGGCAGTTGCCAGGAAATCAGTTTTCAAGTGGAAGGTTCAAAAAGTAATGATGTGTAAGTCTGAAGCTATTGCTATAAGAAAGGGACATATCCTAAGTGATTGGATTGGGGCATTACTCTGAGAAAAGGTGCAGTTACAGTCAGTTGAACTACTGAGTATTATCATTTGGAGTGGAAGGAGGAGACAGAAGCATTTTTCTACATTTACTGTGGTTTGATAGACTGGTAACAATAAAAAAATTCTACATTTTAATTTTCTTTGATACTTAGCTAATCAATGAAGAGTTCAGTAAGATAACATAGATAGATTGATGTCATAATACCATTTACCCAGTAAATATAATGTATTATTCAACTAAACAATAAACCTACTGAAATTAAAGGCAATGAATAAATAAAAAACTAATATATTCATATTCCATATTGATTCTTCATGCAAATACTAACTTGTGGACAAGCACACATATAGTGAATGTGCTGAAATCACAGTCTGTACAATACTCCAATTGAAAATGTAGTTTGCAGAGCTAGAGAAATGGCTCAGAAGTTAGGAGCATTGGCTGTACCTTCAGAGGACCCAGGTTTGGCTCCCAGCACCCATATGCAGTATTCCAACAGTTGGCAAGTCTAATTCCAGGGGGTGCTACACCCTCTTCTGACTCCCATGGATGTGCTGCACATATATGTAGGCAGTCAAAACACTCATACATATAAAAATAAATAAGAAATAAAATACAGTTTGATATGCATTATATAAAATTAGCTTTTTTGTACTGAGGATTAAAAATTGGGTCTTGCTTATAACAGGCAAGAGGTCTACCA
>CABHPQ010156610.1:1835-15282 GCA_902168405.1 Peromyscus aztecus | reverse complement strand
GCCCAGACTGTCCTTGACTTCATTATGTTGCCTAGACTTGCCTGGAATTTGCATTCTCCTTCACCCTTCTGAGTGCCTTGCTACCTAACCTGGACAGTTTTGTACTTTAAAAGTTTAAAAAATGGACTATTCAAGAGTTTTAATCTGGTTTGTGATATGGTATACTGATTTATTTAGTAGGACATTTAATAACATCTTAGCACTAATTAGGTTCTATGTTACGATAATCATACATGATTATTAAAACACACTTCTGTGTTTTTCTGTCTTTCAAGAGCTAAAATTATGTTGTAGCTAAATTTATTTTAGTCATTCTTGACTATCTTTAAATGAATTTTTTCACATATGTTTATGTGTATATTTTGGAAAAATCTTTTCAGAATGTGATGTAGAATCCTGCAGCGACACAGCATCCTCTAATCGATAGGATGTGCATGAGTGCATCTAGAATCCGAATTCCATGTGAGGGATTCTCAACACCTCCTGCTTTTGAAGACATTTAGGTATTTACCATAGTTTGGTTGAGTGCCACTGAATACAGAAAACAAGCGCTTCCCAGATAACTAAACACAAAACAGCCCTAAGCCGGTTAGATGGAGAAGAGGGTCAACTAGATTCTTACAATCCCTAGAGAACTAATTCTAAAATCAACATGAAGCCTCATTTTTGTTTCTTTTCTTTCTTTTTTCTTTTTTGCCACCTTTGAAAACATAACAGGTGTACTGCTTACGGCACTCACTTTAAACTTTTCATGCCTTAAAATGTAGCTCACTCATCATGACATGAGAGTAAGACACGAGCATCCTGTCCTTGCTCCTGGTGAGAATATATCTCACCCACCTCTGCTCCAGCTACCTGTTCCTCAGCTCTTTGTGATTTGCATGTCTTCACAGATCCCAGGCTCTAACCCTTAGCTGACATACAACTGGCCTCACTGCTCGCTGAAAACTATGGCAGAGCTCCCTCACACTTCCTCCAGCAATCCTACCATTCATATATGGACAAACTCACTGTCCTCCTAGCAGATCAGTTCTCCTGTGCATATAGGTAATCTCTGTAATTTCCATTCTTAAAGAAACAATTCCCCCATTCCCATCTACAATTACTATATGCTCTTTTTATTCCTCTTCTCAGCAGTTGCCATTCACTTGCTTTTCTTGTTCTAACTTCATTTCTCCAATTAATCAATCAAACAGTATACATTTGACTTTAATGTCCTTTCCACTGACCAAGGTTTCCAGACTCATCAATTCCAACAGGAATTTCTCCACATTTGACCTGCTTGACCTTTCCACAGCATTATTCATGTTAGCAACACTGCTCTAGAAACCTTCACTTCTAGGTTCCTTGACCCAATAGCTTGGTGTTTTCCTCCAATCTCACTGTCACCTCAAACTCATTC
This sequence comes from Peromyscus aztecus, assembly GCA_902168405.1. Lineage (NCBI taxonomy): Eukaryota > Metazoa > Chordata > Mammalia > Rodentia > Cricetidae > Peromyscus > Peromyscus aztecus. The sequence goes on along the minus strand of CABHPQ010156610.1, from coordinate 13,880 downwards.
TACTAGCTATGACCCAACAATCCATTTCACTGATAACTACCCACATCCTCTTCTGATCCTTTCTTGGCTACAGCATTAGGGAGCTTTCCAGGATTCTCATGCCTGGATTCTCTTTGGGAGCTAAGGCTTCCCCTCCTCTTCTAAATTCTAGACTCATGTGTTCAAAAGCCTTTCTGACATCTTCACTAAATATTTAATTGGGCTGAAATATTCAACAGATAGTGGTGATTCTGCTAACCCATTCTGTCATTGTTTTTCTCTCCTATGAAACAGGCCTGCTAACACTCACATGCTCCCCACCCCCTAAAAAGGAAACTACAGAGAAGTCACACTTGGTTCTCGTCTGTTTCATCTTACTGTCCCTGACATCCACTTGACCTTCTACTGATCTGTGATGTAGTAGCCATGTACTACTCTGAATCATCTTCCTGTCCTAAAGCACCACAAGTCATATCAGCTATCATTTTCACCATCGTTAGCAACTCACTAACTTTCTTCTTTGTGAATGTTCGAATTCACCTTTCTGCAGTCATGCTCCAGCTTCCACTCACTTCTGCAGCACTGGCGGGTCCTTCTCTCTAGCTACTTCATAACTCTGCCCTTCGCCCACCTGGCCCCCATTCTGCCGTCCAGTACCTGTGTTACCTAACATTCTTCCTCCACACCTGCTTTGACTTGCCTCATCCTCATGCTTCATATTTCTGCTCAAATTGCCCCAGTTTGGAGACTCCTCTCCTCCTCCATACTATTCAAAAATGACTTCTGCCTACTAATCTTTATCTTCTCACCACTCCAATTCCATTTCCTTTCTTATTGACCTCCTCTTGCTTGACTGTCTCCTGGGATGGTCATTGTTCATGAACAGAGATTTTCTCTCTGTGTCAATTTTGTGTTTTCTTAGGTCTAGACAATTATTTGCACATACAACACTTGCTGTATAATGTTATGATACATATATAGTCAGATGAGTACAGTATTTATACAGACCCTACAGTCTGTCTTGTTACTCTATATATAATATAGATGAGGATAAGTACGGTGAAATTGAATGACATCACAATATCATCCCAGATAAATTTAGATCCAACAACCACAATTGCCTAGAAAATTCAAGAAAAATGAAGCAAAACAAACAAAAAACCAGTTCTAGGAAACAGGAAAGAGCATTATAGAGCTAAAGAGAATTCAGTTTGGTGAGAAATCCCTTCATCTTTACTTAACAATGACTTAACTAAAAACAATCTATGAGTACCTAACTCCTTTTATCTAGTTGGAATCTAATTGGAATTATATTATACAGTTCACAGGTTTTTCTATGGAGATCTAAATATACTTGTTGAATACATGAAATATGGCTAGTACAAATGAGGAACTAAATTTAGGTTTTATTTTTAGTTAGTTGTTAAAAATGGAATTAAGACTAAAGCCATTAATAATATTCTTCCTGTAAACAACACTTTGTCATGGCTACATGTCATTTTAATTATTAAAAATATAATCTCAGAACAGAGATGCATCCTAAATGATTTTTTTAACATAAAAGTTATTAATAATGTTTTCATGGGTTATATATTAAAAGAGTAATATTTTGGATAAAAAAGACTAAATGAAATATGATAAAGAGATACATTTAGGTCATTTATTTTTAATTTTCCTAATGTGATGAGATTTTAAATTATGTAAATGGTTTATATTTTGCTTCCATTGGATGGCTCCTCAACATGTCATTGTGCCATATGCTTAACAGTTCAGCATTATATAGCCAACATATTGTCCAAATATTGACATTTTTGTATCTCAGGCTACTATTACATTTCTACACTGCAAAACTTTGTGTTTAATGTTGTTCTTTCTACCTGCCCCTTGAAGTCCCGCCGCTTGACGGAGCCCTGCGTCTTGACTTAAAAGTCTCATTTTAAGGAACTTCTTCCCTCGTGAGGTGCACACACCTCCACTTTGCCTCTCTTCTCTTTCTTCCTCTTTCCCATCTTTCTCTTTGTCACTCCTATTTTATCTCCCATTATAATAGCTCATTTCCACCTGGATGCAGCGCCTGGGTTGTGAATGAATGTCCACCCGCTGCCGCCTCCACCACCGCCTCCACCATGCAGGAATGGCATGTCTCGCCCTCTGCCGCTGCTACATCTGCACATGTTTTCCCTCATGCGTGGCCAGCCGGGGCCCCACACATGCAGTATCATAACATTTAGTGTGAAGAAAATCACATGTAGAAAACGAAATATTTTTGGCAGATTAAATTTTAAGTTAGTATACAAAGTAATGGGTTTCATTACGGCATTTTCTTACGTATGTGTCATTGTATTTCGTTTTATTTATTTACCTGTGTTATTATTGAGAGAGAAAATACATATAAAGCTCTCACAAAATGTCTTTTGGATTTTGCATCAATTATTGTTTCCTAGAAATCCAGTCATAGTATATGAGAATTGGGCCCAAAGACAAGGTTCCCTGAGACCCAGTAACTTGGTAGATATACCCTGGGATGTAGAGTCTCTTTTTAGGGACTTATAGGCTGAAGCACAGTTTGAAAAGTGTGGATTGTAGCTCCTTGAGGGAGGGTAAAGGGCATTCTGTGCTAAGCTAGAATATCATCTAAGTGATCTGCACTAACATGCGGCATCACTTAATAAAGAGTCCAGCCGGCACTGGCTGGCACACCACATTCAGCCGACTACGGCCTTGGCTTTGTTTTCTCAGAGGGGCTTGGCAAAATAGTGCTTAGCTTCACGCTGCTACTGCCACATCAAGCTGGTGTTGTTGTTCTTTGTGTTCTACAAGTGAAATATCAGCACTGCTTTACTCGGGCACTAAGTGGGCGCTCAGTCCAGCGTTGGAATGCTACTATAATTTCACCGATGTCTACGAATGGTGAGAATTCACCGGTGCCCACACTCCGAGAGGAACCGTTTACATAAGCACTTAGGAAGCTCACTTAGAAGGCACTCTGAACTCTCTGGGGCGTCACTCACAAGCTCTGTCCTCTTTTTATGCCTCTGCCACCACTGATTATGTAACCAAGGTCACGCCAATTAATTTTTCTGAAAGTCAATTTCCTCATCTTGAATGTGGGGACAATAAATGCCACATTATTTACTTCACAGGAGTGTTGTGAGAGTCAAATGAGGCAGAATATATAAATATATCTTGGGATGGAGGTAGGGCAGGAGGGGGAGGGGAACAGAGAGAGAGAGAAAGATTGATTTTCCTGAAAGCTTAGAACAATGTTAACAGTAATAACTCTAACAAGCCCTGTTTTTTGTTACTGTTTCTCATATTAGGAATCTCATGGTTTCAAGCAATAGAAATCAACTCAAATTAGCTGGAGGGGAACAAAAGGTGCACAGAGGACAGTGTGGGAAGGACGCAGAACTGTTTCCTGGTATCTGAAACCCGGAAACATCAAGTTCTCAGGAAGGAACTGGAACCCATTGCTCCTCCTTTCATCTCTGTTTGTTCTCTGTCTGAAGCATTAAGGAAAACAAGTAAAGTCAGATTTCTTTTGCCTGTCCACAAATGAAATGCTGCTGCTTCCCACAGATCCACAGAATGCATTTTGCAGATGCCATCATGTAAAGATTATAGTTTGGTCTTTCATTTTCAAACACAGATTCTCAGGGAATCTGGCATGCTAGATCAGGAATGATCAAGGTTAAGAGAAGTGAAACGGCAGTGGGGTGAGGACTGTGGTTTTCCCTGAAGAGAGCCCCTTCCTCCTGAAAATGGAGTGTTGAATATGGTTTCCTTATACATCCGGTGTCTCTGTAACTCTCCACCGCTCTCTCCCATGTGAGTGAAAGAAAACTAAAAGTACTATGTTAACAGATAAAAAACAGAATTTCTCTGAGGGACAGAGCTATTTTCTTTGAGAGGGGAAATAAGATACTTTGACAAAGGATCTGAAAGAGAAACGAGATCTTGAGGGCATCTGTACCAGTGGCGTTCCAAGAACAAAAGAAGCTTAGGACTCTCTGTTGCAGAAAAGTCAAGGCGTTACACTTCTTCCTAAGGGGACTAGAGAGAAAAAAAAAACAAGGCAGAGAGAGCATTGGAAGGCAGAGACCAGGAAATAAATGCTGGGCACGGATTCTTGCTTGGAGCAGAGAGAATGGACAAATCTCCCCGGGGTACAGAATCTTGTTCAGCAACACCTCCTATAAGTTTTATTTATTTATTTTTAAAGATTTTCGCTTTTAAGTATGTGTCTGTGTGTTCGTGAACGAGCATGCTCACACATGTGCACATAACCTTAGGTTCCTAAGGAGACCAAGCCATCAGCTCTTCCTGGAGCCGGAGTTTTAGGTAGTTGTGAGCCTCTCCATGTGGGTGCTGGGAACCGAACCTGGGTTTTCTTTAAGAGCAATGCACACTATTAGCTTCTGAGCCATCTCTTCTGTTCCACCCTACAGTTTTTAGGAAAGTGTGTGTGTGTGTGTGTGTGTGTGTGTGTGTGTGTGTGTACTCACGTGTGTTTCTATAAATTCTACATGTGACGTCCCAGTCCACTTGGGACAGAAAGCAGAAGCAGAGGCAGTCTATTCCATTCAGAATGCCCAGAGAAGGTAGGCAGTGGCTGACTTGGGGTTATAAACATTTCATTTCTGTATTCCACCCAAGGGCTTATCAAGTAATTACAACGACCCAGTTACCTATTGACAGATGAGGAAACTACAGACAATCATTTACCCAAAGTCTTATTGAGAACGAGCCTCAGAGCAGATATAAGGCAAAGGCAGACACCACCTCCTGGGCTGTATTCTTACAGTGATGGAATGAAGCGAGGTAGCCTGTCTCAGCAGCAGGGTTCAAGAATGAATTCCTATAATTAAAAGCTTTTACTACTTTTCATAAAACCATGAAAGTTATATTTAACTTACCCCCCTCCCCCCATTTCATGTGTATTTGTTGAATCTCTACTGTCTAACCATGACTGGGATAGGTGACTGTCCTTTGCTTTGAAGAAAGAATAATTTGACCAAAGGGAATCCTAAACTTAGGCAACAACAACAACAACAAAATAAGACTAAACAGTAATGTAGGGCCATTCAATTCACACTCCTGATGAAAGCAAGTTAGAAATATGTGAGCCAGTGTGCTTGGGCTCATGACAAATACTGTAACACAGGAAGGCTTGGAGCCCATACCTACCCAGGTGCATCCACTAGAAAAGAAACTCACACAGGTGTGGCTGATTCTGTCCACCCTGTAAAAGGCAGAAGAGCTTATGTTTTATAGTTGTAATATAAAATATTACAACTTCCCTTTTATTTCATGTCACCTAAAACATCCCATATGTAGCCTAATAAGGTGTTGATATTCAATAAATGTTTCTAAGTCCCCGAATACCTGTATGTGGAACAATGTTGCCACCAGCAATAACTAGGGCAGAAAAGCTCTGGGTGCCTCACAGAGTCCTTCTGGACGTCTCCACTGTCTGTCCTTTACCAGCCCTTCTGTCACAGTCCTGCTGAGAAGAACAGGAGACACACATGTCAGCTCACAGCTTCACCAGAGCATCGCAGTAAAAGGAAACAGCTGAGCCAGCAGGAAGCCCCAACAGAGGGGGAGGTGTCAACAGAGCTATTTTTAAATCCAATGTAGTAAACAAACACACTCCAGTCAACCCAGGTAGCTCTGAGAAGTGAGGCCTTTCAATGAGCTTGGCCAAAGGCTGGCTTGATCCTTTACTAGAACAACACTTTATCATTTCAATGAAGTCAAACAGTGGAACACAGGAACTCATGTTTGAAAATCTCACACACATAAAAAAGAAAGAAAAAGAAAATGTGAATGAAAGGCATACACGCATGTAATCTTGTTAACAAACTACAAGCAGATAATTCACCCTGAATTTGGCTATCAAGTAATTTGTCTTTTTCAGATCTTATCCGTGCCTCTTAATCGTCATCCTCAAAGTCCTTACCTATTCCTTCCATCTTTCTCTCTTTCTCTAATTTGGTTTCAGTCTGATCTCGTAACTTCAGGGTAATTATGAGCATACGATGGAACAATTTTGCACATCATTTTCTTATTCAGTCATCACAACCCTTCTGAGATCTTCTGTTTTAAAAAAGAAACAGTCATAGTTGTTAGAACTAATGGAGAACAGCATTATGAGAATGTCTGACCTGTTAGAATGGCCTCCGCAGGTCGGGATCTGGCTTCTGCCCACCTTGCAGCCCTTGTCTTTCTTACTTTTTACCTCTTACATCTTCACTATACACTACAATCAGTCTAACATGAAGGCTCCTTGGCCATGCCAGACTCAGCTCCAGTCTATTGATTTTGCATTCTGCCAAAAAGATTGGAATGTTTTCACTCAAATCTTGTTTTTCTTCTTATTATCTAGTTCTTAGCTCTTATGTATCACAATTCCCTGATTGCTTAGCTGAAAGTTCTGTTGTTTGCTTTTGCTCTCTTGGGAGGCACACCACCCAGCTCCCAAATAAATCACATATGGAGACATTATTAATTATAAATGCTCAACCTTAACTTAGCTTGCTTTTAGACAACTTTTCTTAACTTAAATTATCCTGTTTACCTTTTGCCTCTGGGCTTTTACCTTTCTCTTACTTCTGTAAATCTTACTTTCACTCTTACTCCATGGCTGGCTGTGTGGCTGGGTAGCTGGCCCCTAGAGTCCTCCTCTCCTTTTTGTCTCATTCTTTCTTCTCCCAGATTTCTCCTTCTATTTATTCTATCTGCCTGCCAGCTCCACCTAACCTTTCTTTCGCCTTGCTATTGGCCGTTTAGCTCTTTATTAGACCATTAGGTATTTTAGACAGACAATTTAATACAGCTTCAGAGAGTTAAACAAATGCAACATAAACGAATGCAACTCATTTTTGCATCATTAAACAAATGTTCCAGAGCACAAACAAATGTAACACATTTTAAAATAATATTCTACAACCAAGTTCTATATTCCCTCCTTGACTAACTCCTTGAATGGTTCTTGAGGTTCGTCATTCAGGACAGCTTTCTAGAGAGTGTGATTGGCTGACATCTCCACCCATATCTTTAGATTCATGGTCATGTTCTCACTTACCCTCCTGGCTCTCGATAACCAGTCTACCTCAGTCCAAGCCTGAGCACGGTGGTGACACCAAATGCTAGCCATTTTTTCCATTTCTGCCTACTGCAGGATTCCTTTAGTGAGCAAAATGTACACAGAATATAATGAGTAGAGATCCTTTAGGCCTTTCTTTTCTTTCCTCTGCGTTTCAGAGCTGCTCTCCTTTGAGGCCTCTCGCAATCTGTTCATGAATACTTTCCCCTTTGACTTTCCTGGGCACTTACAATAAATCACGGTCAAATCTATCTCAGTCTTGATGTCTGCTTTTCAGAACTGGTGCACACTTGTAAAAGTGGTCTTACCATCTTAATAGCATTTACACTATTTTTATTTTATTTCACTTAATTTATCTATCTACATATTTTTAAAATATCCTCCTCCTTCATCTGCCATTATTTCTGCTGCTACCTGTCTTATTAGCCACCTTATCCTAGTGCTAACATTGGTTCTAAGCCCATGAGGAGATCTTCAATTAATAATTTTGAATGAATTAAGCAATAGGTTTTATTTCCTGAATTCAGCTTCCTGCTGAATGGGTTTTTCTGTTGAAGGCATTGGGCACAAAACAGAAAATTAAAGAGAATTTCTGCACTTTTGAATGCATATTCAGAGAAAGAAGATAGTAGATAAGCAATCACAAAAAAAATGTGCACTATATGATAAGAGTTATAATGAAATTATAGTGCATAGTAAAGAAATAAAGAGAGATGGCTGGGTGGACAGAGATAATTCCCCATCTGATTAGGTGACATTTGAACATAGATTTGAATGAAATAAGGGAATGAGTCAAACAACCTCCTGGCTGAATAATGTTCTCGTTATGTAGCGTGTATGGGCAAAGGTTCAATGAAGGGATGCAGTTGAAAGTTCAGGCAACAGCAGAGTGGTCAGTGAGGCTGAACTACGGAGAGAAACAGGCAGAAAGGTAGACAGTAGCATGGCTGAAAGGAGGGGACATAGGGCACCAAGCAAAACCTTGCAAGGCATTTTAAGAAATGTAGATAACATTCTCCAGGGTGGCATGTGAATGGGGAACACTGACATTTTAAAGGCTGACTTGTTACTGGGTACAAAGTAGTACAAGGTGAGAGTGGACAGAGGAACTAGAGAACCGCTCCATAGATATCTTGAATTGGAGTACATTGGTCTAGATGTATTACTCCAGGAGTATTTGAGAGTAGAGTTTATAGGATTTACATATTCTTTGACAATCTGAACATTTGGGCCTTGAGGAAAAGAAACAGTCAACTATTTACCTAGACAAATGGAAAGTAGAGTTGTTGGTTGCTGTTTTCCTCCAGTGAAACTTGTTTTTAACTGGTACAGATACAAACAGACAAAGGCTAGAGTCAGCTGGAATTTAAGTTTTCCCTGTTGAATACAATAGTGGATTTTTTTTTTTTGGTATCTACAAAGGAATAATTGTCCTGATAGAAAGTAGAATTTAAATTGAGTAAGGAGAGAAATTAATCCATGGGAAAGCAGGAAGGACAGGAAAGTGGCATATGGTCAGTCAATGAATGGAACATTTCTCCTGGATTGAAAAACTAATGGTGAATAAGTCCTACAAGTGAGATGACAAGATCAGAGGTGCAATCAGAAAATAGGGAAGCCACGCTCCTCCATTCATACCATAGTGGGCTCCTTCCCTCCCTGTGCAAGCACCTAAGAAGAGTCACGACGGAAAGAAAGTAAAAGTTCTCAAGCCCATGTCTCCATGTACTACTACCCCACATGCCTACCACATTCCGGGGGTCAAATCCTTGTATCTCCTCATTCAGCTGCCACGGTCCCAGTATTTAGTAACTACTTCATCCTATATGGTGAGGCTTCTGTGCATAAAAGCATATCAAAATGCTTTTTTGTATTTGCCACACATCTGTCCTATTGAGATGACAGCTCATGAAAGTCCACAATAATTGGAACCTTACAGATGTTCTAACTCACCACATTCATGTTCACAAACAAGGATATTGCAATTAGAAGAGCCTAAAACTTTTAAAGACATATATGTAGCTGAAGACAGAACTCTGAACTGCCCCGTGAATACCTGGTTACTGGCCTAGAGCCTACTCCTCCAGCCCACATTTGAGAGTGTTTTTTCTTTATATATGTCCCAGGTGACATTTTAAAAATGTTTCCTTTATTTTTTTTTTTCTGAAACCTCTCCCTCCTTCACTTACACCTCCTAGGCTTCACCAACACGGACCTCCAAAATTACTAGCTTCAGCTGGAAATTATATCTCCCAAATAAATTTTAACTTGGGGAAATTAAAATTGTCCCAATATTTCTGAGTCCTTCAAGATGTCTTCAACATTCCCATGCACTTACAAATTAGTCTGATTTTTGATGATACTCTCATAGACTCCATGACCTCCTCTTATCAACCTCGTTGGCCGTGGCCACTGTCTGTGAAGCTTCTTGAGGCACACTAGATATTGCCATGGAAAAAGGTCCATCATGAAAATGCAACTACCCATAACCGAAGTGCTGCCTGTAGATGCTGTCAATGTTTCCATGCTTGGACGGCTAAGTGGTAGTGGAGAAAAAGCCCCCGTCTGGTTTCATTACCATGGTGTTGTAACTCTTATAATGAAAGAGTGCCATGAATAATGCCACCTACAGTGGGCAGGTCTTCCCACCTCAGTTGATGTAATCCAACTAAACCTCCACAGACATGTCCAAAGGTCCTTCCCATAGGCCAATGATTCTCAGCCTTCCGAATGCTGTGACCTTTAATATAGTTCTTCATGTTGTGGTGACCCCCAACCATAAGTTACCCTGCTGCTACCTCATAACTGTAATTTCCCTACTGTTATGAATCATAACGTAAATATCTGATGTGCAGGATATCTGATATTCGACCCCAAAGAGGGGGAGGTCGTGACCCACAGGTTGAGAATCACTGGTCTAGGTTTTGTCAGGCTGACCATTAGTTCTAACCAGCACATCCTCTGTGTCAACTCAGTAAGGTTTTCCCCAGTCTTTGCTTAGAAACTCACATGATCTCTAACAAAAATAGTTTCAGTTTGCAGTCTGTAAATCTCTACCTGGAAGCAGATGCTAGGCTCCCCTAACTATTCCTAACATTCCTAGCCAGTCTCCAAACCAAACTCCTCCGATTTATTAAGCAGAAGGCTCAACCAATGCAACTAAAGGGGCAGGGCTCACTAAATGCAACTAAAGGGGCAGGCAACTAAAGGGGCAGCCTCTGTCAACACTGTGGCCAGTGACAAACACCATCCTTCAGACCTCTCTCTCCTGGTTCACTCCCCATCCCCACATGTATCTTGACTCCATCTTCTCTGTGTTCCTTCTCCACACTAATCCATTCAAATCTGCACTTCAAGCAACTTTTGCTTATTTTTTCTAAAAGTGTTATGAGTAGTAGAGAAAGCGTTAGTGCCAGAAATTGTTTCTGGGGTATTGTAATCTCATTTTTGACTCCAGTCCCACTTGATGTCTGAAAAATACAAAATCTTCAAAGTTCATATAGTTCTAGACTGTTCAATCTAGGTGTTTACATCTTAGAGTCTAAGACTTAGACAATGACAAATGAGCTTCTGAGATCGCCTTTTGCAGGAACTGTGGACCGCTTTCCCTCACACCAAGGCACCTTTGTCTTCCGCTGCATTCTCCCAGTACTTCTAGATCTACCATGCTGAAGTCACATTGCCTCTAATTTATAACCTGTCCTCATTCATTTTGAAGTAACAAGTCACATGTGTCTTCTCATTTATGCATTAAATATCCACAATTTTCTCCAAGGATAATGTATGTGATAATAATATGACACAGTTTAGTTATTTTAAAACCAATGCTCTTAGCTAAATCTGTTCCAATTTTTCTCTTGACATATGTGTCTATCTCTCTTAGCATATGATGCTCAGTGTCATTCAGCAATAGGAAGAAGTAACATAGGAAACCAATGATAATATAGTGGTAAATGAAAGGAGCCAGTTATAAAAGGCTGAACATTATTTGTTTCCTTTTGTTTATGTAAATGTGTAGAAGAGGCAACAGAAGGAAGAGAATGAGATTAGTGATTTTCCAGGGCTGAGGGGATAGAATGGGTTGGGGACAATAGCTTAAGGATGTGGGGCTTCTTTGGGGGTGTTACAGACGTTTTACAATAGTAGGTCATGGTTGTAGAACTCTGTGTCTGCACTAAAAGCCACTGAACTGTATGGTTCAAATGTTATGGAATGTGCTTTATGTCAGCATAGCTGTTAAAAACAACCATAATCTTCCAAAGAAAAGTAAGTGTTCAGAAGCAATTTTTTAACCTCTGTAATTCCAATTTTACTCTTTCACTCTCTATAAATTACATGGTTTAATAATACCTGTTCCACCTCCTTGACAAGGTTGTTGAATCATGTTTTACAATATCATAATTATATAAATTATTAGTCTGAGTGAGGGTTACCATCACATATCTGGATTACTTGTTAGTAACTCCTTTGTTTTGCATATGATGCAAGGAGCATTTTTCCTTTTATACATCTATTACCTAACTCAGAGGAATGTAGAGACACAGTACTCATTGTATCAAGTCCACCTCTTCATATTAATATTTACAGCTCTCTTAATTTTGCCCCATACCCTTTCATTCATCACAGCAAACTTCATTTCAATCATAAAATAATTGTCACCTTCTATGCATACTTTGCCTAGATATTCATATGAAACAAAATATTCCCTATTCTGGACTGAATGTTTATGTCTCCTCAAAGCTCTTAGCTTGAAGCCCTAACACCTGGTGTGGTGGCACTGGGAGGCAGAACCTTTGAGAAGTACGTGGATATAGAGGAATTCCTGAAAGTGCAGCACCAATGACGGTAAAAGAAGAGAAAGAAGAAAGAAATCTGCCCCTTTCTCAACTGGTTCTCTTTCCTCTACTTAGTACAGTGGTCATGCTCCTCTCTCAGTCCTGGTTCTCCTTCCTCTACTT
>CABHPQ010156609.1:3887-26114 GCA_902168405.1 Peromyscus aztecus | reverse complement strand
ATCCTCACTCAGGACTAGCCTATCCTCACACAAGACTAGCCTGTCCTTCTTGCGGGCCGCAAGAATATATCATAGAGATTCAGCTGTGTATTAAAGCTAAACTTTGACCGGCCAAGGGTCTGTCAAAAGGCAAAGCCGTTTATTATGAATATTTGGTGTTACCCAGCCTTTAATATTCCGGCTGTCTTCTGCTATGAAATCCTTGCGTGCCCAGACCAATTGGTAAACAGTTCAGCTCCCCAGACCGGCTGACCCTACTAAGTTACTAACTGCCCTGCTGAGCTTAGGAGACAAACTGGAGGGAGCCACCTAGCTTTGTTTCCTGTGCTAATGAAGCTCAGACCATCCCCTCACCTTGAGGAGGCCTCGTGGTTCTCCAGAGCAATTGACTGAGGACAAAAGATGTTTTTACATATCAAGGTGAGAGGTAAAACAACATTCCTGAGGAGGCAGAGAACTTCGTGCCCAGGGAAAGAAAAGGCAGGCATTTTCTGTAGACTAAGACAGAACCGCACGGCCAGAGAGAGGAGAGGACGACAGAGGTTCAGTAGAGAGTAAGCAGATCTCAGAGTTTTCTGAGTGCCAGGAGTGGAGAGCAGCAGAGATGGAGAAAGAGGATACAGAGGACGAAGATGAGGCTGGAAGCATAGGAGTTTAGTCATTAGCAGGACTATGAGCTAGGGAACTGGACGGAACTGCAGTTATGGAGACAGGATTTCATCCCAGAGAAATAAAGTAGACAGATATAGAGCTTGGTGTGTTTAGAGTTATTCCTGCCTTGAATGCCTGGTGGAGCTATAGCTGTATTGATGTAATTTTGTCTTAGAGGAACAAAGTTAACAGACATAAGAACATGGTGTAGGTAGATTTTCCCCCTCAGACCCCATGCCGGACTTAGCTGAGCCCCTGGACCCTGGGTACTCCATATGTCCTCACACAGGACTAACCGGTCAGCACAGAGCAGTCTGACAGATGACCCCTGGACACACATGCCATGTGAAGAGTCCAGCATGACCCAAGAAACCACACTGCAAAAGGTAACCTGAGAGCCTGGAGAGATGGCTCAGTGGCTAAGAGTGCTTGTGGAGGACCCGGGAAGATCACGGGGCTTGCTGGCCATCTACACACTTCAGGTACTGTGAGAGACTCTATCTCAAGAGAATAAGGAGAAAACAGCCGGGTGGGGGAGTGTACACCAGGACTACACAGAGAAACCTTGTCATAAAATACTAAAAATAAATAAATAGGGCAGTGGTGATACAGGTCTTTAATCCCAGCACTCGGGAGACAGAGGCAGGCGGATCTCTGTGGGTTCAAGGCCAGCCTGGTCTACAGAGTGAGTTCCAGGACAGCCAGGAACTCTCTCTCTCTCTCTCTCTCTCTCTATATATATATATATATATAGAGAGAGAGAGAGAGAGAATACCATACATAACAATAATAAATGTTTAATTAGTGAAGAAGAAAGCTTAAACTTCTTAACATAGAATTCAAATCCTTCTGCATGACAGGGGATTCACTGATTTGGGCTTTAAAAAAAAACTTTCTATTATTCAATGGAAGCCATTCAACCTCTCTATGGCTCAGCACCTTTCTAAATTGAGGTTACACTTTTTTCTAAAGATTTACCTATTTTATGCATGAGCGATATCTGCATGTACACCTTTATGCCAGAAGAGGATCAAATCCAACTAGAGATGGTTGTGAGCAACAAAGTGGTTGCTGGAAATAGAACTCAGGACCTCTGGAAGATCAGCCAGTACTCTTAACCACTGGGCCATCTCTCCAGTCCCACCCTTTCTAAATTGAAGGATCAGCTGATGGTGTAACTTCCCAGACATTAATGCGTTAGCATACCCAAAGATGAGAACCAAGAAGACCACACATTGGTCTTGTAATTGTAAAGCTAGGGGGTGCTCATGTTGCTGGCCCCCAGACCTCCCTTTGAGGAACTCTGAAGTTCTATGCTCTGTTTACTGTGTTTTATACGGTTGGCTTTGTCATGGTCTGTACAATGCTCCCTGCTCCGTGCTTTCTCCATTATTTCTCATGACATGAATCCTGCCCATCTCTGCTGGCTTTTCTCTATGCTGTTCTAGTACCCAAATCTTCACTTTCTCTCCCGTATTACAGTATTCAGTAATGGTGGTTGGAATTTGCACTCGTAGTCTATAACCATTAACTGTAACTAATCATTGGGTTCGTGCAAATATCCAGTTACACGCTATTCTTTTTTAAAACTGTGAGTCCTAAACAGCATTAACTGTCAACTTGACACAGCCTAGAATCACCTGAACAGAGTCTCCATTGAGTCTGAGTGTGGTGGCACACACCTTTAATCACAGCACTCTGAAAGCACAACAAGCTGATCTTGTGAATTTGAGACCGTCCATGGCTACATAGACAAACTCTGTCTAAGGAAGGAGGGAAGGAGGGAAGAAGGGAAGAAGGAAGGGAGGGAGGGAAGAAGGAAGGAAGGGAGGGAGGGAAGGAGGGAGGGAGGGAGGGAGGGAGGGAGGGAGGGTTCGTAATTGTCTTTATCAGGTAGGCCTGTGGGCATGTCTGTAAAGGGTTGTGGATTATCTTGATTGGTAATTGACAGAAGGGCCAGCACACTGTGAACAGCACCGTTACCAGGCATAAGAAAGTCAGTTGACCATGAGCCCATGAGTGAGCCAGCAAGCAGAATTCCTCCACCCACGGTTCCTGCTCCATGGTCCTGCCTTGAGTTCCCACCCTGACTTCCTTCAGTGATGGATTGTGGCCTGAAAGTGTAAGCCAAATAAACCCTTTTCTCCCTAATTGCTATTTGAGATTTTTTCTGTTGGTTTGTTTTTCGTTTTTTTTTGTTTTGTTTTGTTTTGTTTTTTTTCAACAAGAAGAAAACTAGAACCCTGAGGTACTGGAACTGAAAGCAATGCCTCACACATGCCGGGGCAATATCTCTAGCCCTATAGTTGTGGTTTTTTTCTTTTTCTTTCTTATGAAGCGTAGTATCGTACCTTGCATATAGTAAGTACTTAAAAGAGTCATCCTTGAATATTTGAGCAAATGAATGACTCATTATAGTGTTATGCCTCAGAAAGAGATCAGATGCTTTAATGTGCGATACTGTTTTCTAGAGCGTGGAGGAAATAGTCAATATGGAATTTCCCTAATCTACTCGAAGGAAGCAGTGTAATGTAAACAATCTGGTCTGCTCTGCAGCTAACAGTATTAGGATTATCTAAAGTGAGTTTATTATCTTAAGATTCAACCTTCTCCTTCAGCGTTGGAAACACTGAAATTGGCCACTGCTGCCCCGTAGTTCAAAACCCCCGAGTTCAAAACCAAATACACATAGCATATTACTCACATGATTTTTTTTTTTGTATCACTTGAACAAAACTAGTTCCATAGAGCATTTCTTGGTATGATGGTTTCAATAGCCAGTTTAAACACTTGCTTTATCCCAAATGCATGTCAAATAATAGTGTGAACTCTCTGCCCGGAAAACAAAGCATCATATTATCAATATAGAGAAGTTATTTCAAATTTTAAAGTTAAAATAAGGAAGTGTTTTGAATGTTGCCTAACTCACTATTGTGGGAAAAAGTTAGAAGCAGTTCAGACATGCCATCCTACTTTGCATTTCTATTGAATACTTGGATTTTTTTTAAAACCAACTCGAAGTATTTATCTCATAATCTTTCACCTAAATATTAAAGTACAATTTTTGACAGAAGAATTATATTGTATATGACCAAATTATTAATCAGGCAGAAGTTTTAGTTGCAAGTTATTGAAGTTTACTATGAAAGCTATAAAGTGCTACATAAATCTGAAAACATTTTTTAAAACTATGTATTTATTGTATTTGCATGTGTGTGTGCCTGAGTGTGCCTTAGGATGAGAGGAAAGGTGGAATCCTCTGGAGCTGGAGTTATAGGCAGATGCTGGGAACTGAACTGGAGTCTCTGGAAAAGCAGTACACACTCATTACCCCTAAATCATCTCTCCCGGCCCTCTGAAAACATTTTAAATCATGACAGATAATGTATAACATTCCTATAAAATGCTACAAATATCAGCTAAGTGATATACCTAATAAAAGCAATGTAATACTTGTATAGGATATGCAGAGCATAATGGATCTCAGTCTGGGTGTATATTAGTCATTTACAGCTGTTTTTAGATTAAAGGACTCCCATCCATTAATCAAAATATTCAATAAATAAATAAATACAGTAAAAATAAAAACTCAAAGGATAAAATGTCTTTATTCTCTCTCTCTCTCCCTCTCTCTGTCTCTCTCTCTCTCCCCGCATGTACATGTGTATGTGTGTACAGACATGCACCTGCTCCAGCACACACATATTGCCATCAGAGGACAACTTGGCAGAAGTCAGTTCTCATTCCACCTTGTTCAGAGGTAAAGTCTCTCTTGTTTCTGTCCCTGAGCTGCATATTCCAGGCTAGCTGTCAGCTTCTGGCCATTTCTCCCCCTTTTCCTGTGTCCCATCTTGCCTGGAATACAGATAGGCATCTATTTTTTTTTTTTACATTGGTTCCAGGGTTCCAATCCCAGTCGTGAGGCTTATAAAGCAGGTGCCTTTACCCGCTGAGCCATCTCCCTGACTCTTATTATCTTTCATTTCTTCTGGTCCTCTGTTATGATAAAATAGTCATGGGAGGAGATTATCTTTAGTTCTGAGTTTGCAAATCTCTCCGTCATCCTCTAATCCAGTGGTTCTCAAAAATGCAGCAACATGGGCTGTAGACCAGGAGAACTGAAGCACTGAAGCAGCCCTGGAATTTTTATGGAGTCGCAATAGCCAAGTGAACCCAAGACCACCTGGTGCCGTCTCTCTGTTTTATCAAGGCACAAAATCAGATTTCCTGTTTTTCTTCAGGCCGGGTTCCTTCTATCTGACTGAGATTCTGGGAAACTCAGACATGTAAGAGCATCAAGAAACACAAGTATGTGCTAAGGAGATGAGAAGAATTATTGTCCCTGAATGAGGCACTGTACTTTTGGTCTCAGAACTCTCAGCCCCTGAAAACTGCCTTGAGGTTCAGCCTGGTCTCTCTGTATTTCTGAAGGTGGAACTATTTCTTTTTTCTTCCTTTATCTCTCCCCCCCCTCCTGTCTCGTCTCTCCCCTCTCCCTCCCCCCTCTCACTGGATGACGTCAGAGTCTGAGCTTGCCCCTTTCCCCTGCCCACACTTTCTCTAAAGCGCCCGGTCCTAACATTTGGTTGCTTGTCCGCCATGTCTCTAACCTCCATATCAGCCTAATTCAAATGTCATGGTTGGGTGGTGTTTCAATTTTCTTTCCTTCTCTTCTATCGGCAGCTGCTGAGATTTACAGCTTGCTTGCCCTAACTTTCTTTGTTTTGTTTCTCTTTTAACCGCTACCAAAATTTTCCTAGAGAAAACCAAACCAGAACCACAAGTTGCTTGATGTGGTGGTGTTCATGCCTGAAATCCCAGCGCTGGTGAGACTGAGGGAGAAAGGCAGCTTAGGCTATGTGGTGAATATCGGGCCAGCCTGGACTGCAGAATGAGAGAGAGAGCCGGGGAGAGGCTTGCTTCTCCATGCTCCACCAACACTCTCTATTCCTGAGACACCTGAGTGTCCACCAGTGCCTGGAAATCACCAAATCGTTGGCTCTGTGATGGAATGTCTCTGTGTGCTGAACACGTTTTATCATCCTTGCCACTAAATAAATGGTCAGATTTGAAAAAAAGAAAAGCCATGGTTGGGGTGGAGCTGAGTGATACAGGTTTGCCTAGGCATCACAAGGCTCGGCTTTAATCTCCAAAAGATCAACCAACAAAATCAGGTAAACATTGACCTTATTTAGAAGTCCTTATGTATAAGCCTGGCATGTTCATCATGGGTGTGCAGTCTACCGACATTTAGTAAGTGTTTCCCTCTCCTTGGCTGTGTGCTCCTCAATTAAACTACATTACTTCACCTGATCTACATTTGAACCCTAAGAGGTAAATATCCTTGATGAGTCAATAAAATCAACATTTAGATAAGTTAATTTGCTCAAGGTGTATAACTAGCAAGTGGCTGAGATAAAACCGGCCACAGCTTTCTGACGTCAGAACCAGGCCTCCTGGGCACTCTTACCAGCTTCTGGAAAAGAAACTGGAAGACTCCAAGTAAGAAATTTCTTTGTAGCAGGGAAGTGGTGGCGCACGCCTTTAATCCCAGCACTAGGGAGGCAGAGGCAGGCAGATCTCTGTGAGTTTGAGGCCAGCCTGGGCTACCAAGTGAGTTCCAGGAAAGGCGCAAAGCTACACAGAGAGACCCTGTCTTGAAAAACCAAAAAAAAAAAAAAAAAAAAAAGAAAAGAAAAAAAGAAAAAGGAAAGAAAAGAAATTTCTTTGTAGCTGATATGAGAGCACACACCTGTCACCCCAGCACTCCAGAGGCAAAGGCAGGAGGCTCATGAACTTAAGGTCAGCCTAGACTAGGAGGTGATTTCAAAGCCATCTTGACTACTTAGTGAGGCCCCACATCAAAAACAAAACCCAAAGACAGAAACAAAACCCCACTGCTGCTTCCTGGCTGCGATGATTTGAAAAGACCTGCTTCTCCACACCATCCATCATGATGAACTTCCACCATAATGAGCTTCCGGCCTCTCTACAGGACTGGAAAGATGGAACTATTGTGCCATGGACCAAAACCTAATAATACAATAATAATATTGCGATTAAGATGATTATTAACACATACTAACAATACAAGGCAGGTCTTTGCAGGATCCTCTGATAATTCCGCAGTTCTCTGGCCCTCACACCCAATGTCTTTGAAGAGGGTGCTGCAGTCCACCCCTGGGGAGCATGCCTGCAGTGAGACAGGACTTGACACCGTGGTAACCCAGCTTTCAGGAGAACAAAGGGACACCCCCATACACACCAGCTGATGAGGAGGAGACCACATCTCATCCACAGTGACAGTGACTCTGGAACAAGTTGACAGTTTAGAAAGCCCAATATGCAAAGGAGATCACACAGTGGAAGAAGGCTGAGATTTACCCCGTGATCGCGCGTTCACAGCAGCTGTATTGCGACATGGTCACTGGCACGTGTCCCAAATGTAGGACATTTTTAAATGGTAAGGACTCCTCTCAACAAACCCAGAGCTCTGAGGCCTCTGCTAGTAACAGATTTAGCGGTGAAAGGTAGTTCTATGGCCAATGGCTTTCTGAAACTAAAGACTTTTCTTATCATAGCTTTAATTAGATCAAAATTAAAAAAAATGGCACCTACGACGTGTAAGATGCTGGGATCAATGCATAATGCCAAAAAATATTACACATACATATATAATAGATGGATTTAGGGTTCATATAAGAAACCCCAATCTAGCCGGGCATGGTGGTACACACTTTAGTCCTAGCACTGAGAGATTCAGAGACAGGTGGACTTCTATGACACCAACCCGGTCTATATAGTGAATTCTAGGACAGCCAGGGTTCCATAGAAAGACTTTGCTTCAAATTAAAAAAAAGAAAAAAAAAAGGAGGGAGGGAGGGAAGAAGAGAGGGAAAGAAAGAGAAGAAACCTCAATCTATCATATTAAAGCAGTGAAAAATTTTCTTCTCTAATGAAAGTTAATACCTCGAGGCCTACAGATTGAAAACCAAATGTCTCCTGTTCCTTAAATCACAGTGATAATTTCATGACCATGAAACTTAATTACATCAGTTTGCTGTTTTCCCCAATAGAGTATTTCCCTAGGGATCTGCTCTATTACAATGATTTCTAATGGATGGTCCTGGGCCTGTCTCCTGCCCCTCCCCAACTATCACCATGTTTTACATTAAATACAGAGGATTTGGAGCTCCAAAGCCCTGTTGATAACAAGTCCTTTGTGTTTTACTTGTACAAAAGTACTCCCCTTTGACTATGCCATTAGAAATGAATGACTTGCGGCAAGATTAGTCAGGAATCGCAGACTAATGGTTTTGTTTGTCTCCATCCTTACAGCAAACCAAGGAAGTCACGATGGGACTGTAGCTTTTCATTGTGCACTTTTTTTTTTTTTTTTTGAGACAAGGTTTCAAGGTCTCACTCTATAGCTCTGGCTGTCCTGGAACTCACTATGTAGACCAGGCTGGCCTTGAACTCACAGAGATCCACGCCTCTGCCTCCCGAGTGCTGGGATTAAAGGGGGGCACCACTATGGACCTGGCTGCATTTTGGTTTCTTCATTTTAGTTTTCAAAGACTACTTCTGGAGGGGCACTTTCCCTGGAAACCAGCATGGCATGTCTAGGGAGTCTGGTATTAGTAGGACGCTCATTCCCTTCAGGGGGATGGATGAAATACACAGCTTCTGTACACACAAAAAACGAGTGTTTGAAATACTTAGTTCTGAGATTTTTTTTTAATGAGCTCATGTTTACTCACATTTACTATATTTTGTTCCAGAGAGCAGAAAACAATTTCCTTCATAGAACTAGAATTATGTTATCACTACTTTTACTGCCAGATCATTGTATTTTATTTGCTTGGGTGCTTGCTCGCTTGGGTGGTTTGCTGTAGGTTCCTGTAGGCGAGTGGGTGTGTGCCTGTGTGAGGGAGTGTGAGCATGTGAATGTGTGTGCTCATACCTATGGAGGGCAGAGGTCAACCTCAAGTGTCCTCCTCAGGAGCCATCCAAGCTGGGTTTTGAGATTAAGTCTCTCACTAGGGCCTGGCACTTATCAATTGGGCTAAATTGGTTGTCCCATTGACTCCAGGCTCTGTGTGTCTCTACCTTCCATCCCTGGGGTCACAAGCAGGTGCCACCAGGCCTAGCTTTTTATGTGGGTGGTGGGGATCGAACTCAGGTACTCATGCTTGCACAATAAGCACTTCACTGACTCTAGATCCATCTCCCCAGACTCTAGTTTTCTGTTTTGTTACTGGTTTTTTTTTTTTTGTTTGTCTTGAGACTGAGCCTATCTATATAGCCCTGGCTGTCCGGGAACTATGTAGTCTAGGCTGGCCTTGAACTCACAGAGATTCGTTTGCCTTTGCTTCCCAAGTGCTGGGATTAAAGATGAGTGCCACAATGCCTGCAATGTGGGGTTTTTTAAGACAAGGTCTCATGTAGCCCAGGCTGACCTCAAACTCACTATGTAGTCAAGGCTGGCCTTGAACTCCTGATCTTCCTGCCTCCATACCCCAAATTCTGGAATTATAGGCATGCATCATCATACTTGGTCCAATTTGCTGTCCATGAATATCCATTTCATGTTTTTAATTACATTTATTTATTTATCTATCTATCTATTTATTTATTTATTTATTTATCTATTTATTTATTTATCTATTTATTTATTTAGATTTTGGGCACACAGGCCTGTGTGTCCCCTCCCTATACAGCACAGTACACACATGGAGGTCATGAAACGCGGGTCATCAGGTTTGGTGGTATATGCCTTTCCATGCTGAATCATCTCACTGTCCCCTTAATTTCAAGTGGAGTTTGTTATGGGGTTCTTGTTTGTTTGTTCTTGTTTTGTTTTGTTTTGTTTTTTGAGACAGGGTCTCTCTACAGTCCTGGCTGTCCTGGAGCTCACTATGTAAACCAGACTGGCCTGAAACACTCAGAGAGTCTTCGTCCTCTGCCTCCTGAGTGCTGGGATTGAAGGTGGCACGGTGGCTTTACACATTCTAAAGAAACACCCAGTCAGAGTGCCTCAGGCAAGAGAAGAAATGGTACAACCATTGCTTTTTTGCCAAGTCTAGAAGTCTTTGCTACCAGTTTCATAACATCCGACACCCTAGCTAGGTGTCAAAGAGGAAAAGAACTGAGTACGCACAAGTTCAAATTCATGTGACTTTCCCACGTTGGTGCCAGCGAAAAAGCCGATGCATAAGTGAAAAATAACTTTGGAAAAAAAAAATGACATGACTAAGCAAAACTGGCCCTGGCAAGCTAGTTCTTCTTTTTGTAAAGGACTTGAAACTTGCTAACTTAATACGAGTGTTTCTCATGCCCAGAGGACCGTTTTCACATCCTGCATTTGCCAGCTTACTTAGTATTTCCTTCCTTATTACTTAAGAGGTCTCTAGATCTTCTGGAAGGAGAGACGTTGATTAAGACATGCAGATAGCTTAGCCTGTTCTCAAAGGAGAAGGACAGGAATTGATTTGATTTGCTCTGTAGAGGGCAAGGAACTTTGATTACTTATTTAATTTTGCTAATCCTAGGGGGAAGGTGTTATATCTGTATTAAAAGTAAATGTGCTTTTAATATTTGGTCAAGTGGAGGAATTCTTTTTTTAAATATTTACTTATTTCATGTGTCTGTTCTGTTTGCATGTATATGTACGAGCACATGTCTGTCCCCCCACCCACCCATCCAGAGGGCAGAAGAAGACATTGGATTGCCCGGGTTTAGATTTACAGATGATTGTGAGCCACCATGTGGGTGCTGGGAACTGAGTCTGGGTCCTCTGCCAGAGCAATGTTTTTAACTATCTTTCCAGCTCCAAGTGAAAGAATTCTGTATCCCATGTTATCCTTTAATTTACTCAAAATGCGTGTCTTCACATTGCTTGTGAGTAGTTCTAAGATAAAAAAAAAGAAGTCATTTCTCCATGATGATACACATACTTTACATTACAGAAAATTTTGGGACCTGGTTGTTTTCAATTTTCTTTCTTTCTTCTTCTTCTTCTTTTGTTTTGTTTCTTTCCTTACAGGGTTTCTCTATGTAGCCCAGGCTATCCTGGAACTTGCTCTGTAGACCAGACCGGCCTGTAGACTCAGAGATCCGTCTCTCTGCCTCCCGAGTGCTAGATTAAAGGCATGTACCACCACTGCCCAGCTTTCTTTATATTCGTAACAAGTAGAATTTGTTTCTCTAGCAGACTCCCGAGTGGGATGTGAACATACAAAGCACGTGAAAGCTACTGTGGTGGGCAGGGTCCATCTAGCCTTCCGAGTACTCCAGAGAATGGTTTGAAGTGCTGTCCTGCCCCCAACTATGAAAACTGCACAAATGTGAAAGCCAGTGCTGCAGAAAGGCTAACTGGTCAACCTTAAAGCCTACAGAGGGCACATCTTAGCCTTTGATGCTCAGTCTAGTATTCATCAAAACCATATTTTTGACATCACTACTTTATCTTTAATGAATTGAGACCCAAACGAGAGTGTTTGGAGGTTGTTGAGGGGCCAGCAGAGGTCCATTGGCCAAAAGGAATCGGGCACCTCAAGAAAATTCTTAATTTAAGGAAGCACTTAGAAGTGAAAGACCAGGCAGTGGTGGCACACACCTTTAATCCCAGCACTTGGGAGGCAAGGACAGGTGGATCTCTGTGAGTTCAAAGCCAGCCTGGTTTACAGAGTGAGTTCCAGGATGGCAAGGGCTACACAGAGAAACCTTGTCTTGAAAAACTGAAAGAGAGAGAGAGAGAGAGAATTATTATTTCTTTGTTTCTTTTTTTAAAAATTAATTATTTCATGTGCATCTGTGTATATGTATATAGGTGCACATGACGTAGCACACGTGTGGAGGACAAAGGACACTCCTACCACGTGGGTCCCAGGGATCAACCTTGGGCTTTGTCAGGCTTGGCAGCAAGTGCTTTTACATGCAGAGCTGTCCTGCCCTCCCTTTTTATTTTACTGTGAATTTGCAGTGATCCTCCTGCCTCTGCTTCCTGGGTGCTGAGATTTCAGCCTTTACTAGAATGTCAGAAGAATCAAGCATTGCATTTTAAAAATGTGACGTGGTCCCTAGGGACTGGGCTGTAGCTCAGTAGAAGAGCACTTGCCTAGGGTACACATGGCTTGGAGGCTGACGATCATCCACATGGGCTTTGCAGTGGGGTTGAGGATCTCTCAGGTGTTGGTAGAAAATGAACCCAGAGAGATGCTACTTAACTTGATTACTGCATTTCTACTTTTTCTTCCATCTCTTCCCCATGGCAACTGTCTGGAAATAATGAGACGAATCTACCTGAACTGATACAAAGAATGTGCTAAATTATATTGTTGTTAAAGAACAGTAAGAATCAAAACAATGTGCTATCATTTATACTAAAAGAAACACCAGGCAGCAGTGGTGGTGCATGCCTTTAATCCCAGCACTGGGGAGACAGTTAAAGGCCAGCCTGGTTTACAGAGTGAGTTCCAGGACAACCATGAGCATATGCATAGGATATACTTGCAAGGATTCATTCCATTATTAACAGGGATTAATTCAAAGGTGAACTCGCAGCACAGAAGTCAAAGTAAGACAAAAGCTCACTCTATGGGTGGTGGTGTGGGGGTGGTTAAGTCATACATTGAAAAAAAAAACCCACAAACTTATTTTATTTAAAATTTTTTCTTTATTATACATTTTTTAGTGCATGTGTGTGCAGCCTGCCCGGATGGAGGTCAGAAGACAGCTCGTGGGAGTCAGTTCTCTTCTTCCACCTTGTAGGTCCTGGAATTAAACTCAGGACATTAGACCTGGTGGCAAGGGCCTCTATTCACTCTGCTATCTCACTGGCCTCTGTTTTTGGTTGGAGACAATATTTCTAGCAGGTCAGGCTGCTAGAACTCACATATAGGTGCTCACTTTAAATTTAGAGGGAAAAAAATGCCCACGGCATTAATATTATGGATTAAGATTTCTTACTGATTCCTAAATCCATCCTATCAATCTATTAACTTCTCTAAAGTTTCTGTTGATGGTCTTCAATTTTGCAACATTAAACACTCAGATGGGTCTATTAAATGAGTCTATGGCCATACCACTCTGAGCACTGATCTCAGAAGCTAAGTAGGGTCGGGCATGGTTAGTACTTGGATGGGAGACAACTTGTGAATACTGGGTGCTGTAGGTAAAACAAACAAACAAAACACTTAAATGAATATCAGTAGGCTTAAAAAGTAAGCCCTGCTGGGTGTGGTGGTGCATGCCTTTAATATCAGCACTGGAAAGGCAGCAGAACAAAAGGCATCTCTGTGGATTTGAGGTCAGCCTAGTCTACAGAGTGAGATCCAGGACAGCCAGGGCTACATAAAGAGACCCCATCTCCAAAAAAGACAAACAAAAAAAATTAATCCCTACATTTCTATAAGAGCCAGAACAAGGCAGATCAGGAGACAATTAAATTGGAGGTGGTGACATTGGTAATGACAGCCAAGTGCTTACTCGGTACTGGAGCTATATTTCATCAGTGTTTCGTTTTACGAACTCTCCTCCACCTGGCAGCCAGGACCCTACCCGTGCCTACCTCTGAACCCCATTCCAAGTCTGAAGTCTCTCCCCAAGTCCCTCAAATTCTAGGTTTCCTAACCTCTTTTCATTATGTCCTTCCAGCGAACACGAGACAGTCACCTTCAAGTATCAGAGGAAGGAACGGCATTAGGTGAGGTCACGGAGTGGTTTTTCTAAAGAACGATAAATAACATGGGATGATGCCAGGAGGAAACTGCCTGCCCCGAGTCTGAGCTTTCCTGGAGGCTTTTCAGATTCTACCCCAGAGAAGGCCAGACAGACGAGAGCCGTCTCTCTGCCTTCTTCAATGCAATTTGCTTACTCATGGCTCAAGCTGTTCCTCTGAGAACGATTACTCAGCAGTCTTCCAATGGTTTAGCAAGAAGGCCAGAGGAGGCTGCCCGAGACGATCAGATTTAAATTAGCAGTATGGAAAGAAGTCACATTACTTCATTTGCTGGACCTTTGCTCTAGTAGGGGGTTTCCCATTTTACTTACACAGATAAAGGAAAAAGGGACTTAAAAAAAATTAAGGTATTAGAGCTAGAAGATAGTATCTTTTAGGCAAATCCACACATTTTAGCAGAGAAGGTATAGTGGCTCCTATGCTAAGTCTCCCATGACCAGCCAGCCTACAGTAGATCTCAGCCCTTAGCCCTTCCAGCATCAGGTTTTATACACTTCTATCTGCCTGTCATCCTGTGATACAGCCCTGCCTTCACCACTAAGCCGTTCCTGTCCTGACTGCAGGACCCTACCTGGTTTTGCTTGTTGCTTGCTATGATAGTATCAGGTGCATAGCCAGTGTGTAATGAATATCTGCCCGGTGAGTATCAGTCAACATAGTCAACTATCAACACATTGTAAGTAACACAGAGTCAACACCCTATGAGTAACAGACAACTGAATACTTGTCACACGTTATATGGACAGGCTTAAGTTAGTCAAGGGCATGTTAGATTCTACTGTGTTACAGCTCTGAGGGGAAAGAAAGGCTTCCCAGTGGAAGTGTTGAAGCTCTGAGCAGAAAGGTGTCCTGGCAATTAGGAGCCAAGAAATACCACGAAGTCACAGTGCACAACAACCCTCACACAAGAGATTCATCAGGAAAGACACAAGAGGGTGGCTGTCTCTGCTGGGGAGAGAGAAGCAGCAGGGAACTGAGCTGGAGGCAGGCTTATACAGGGTTTTTTGGGGGAGGAGTTTTTTGTTGTTGTTGTTTTGTTTTGTTTTTCGAGACAGGGTTTCTCTGTGTAGCTTTGCGCCTTTCCTGGATCTCTCTCTGTAGCCCAGGCTGGCCTTGAACTCACAAAGATCCGCCTGCCTCTGCCTCCCGAGTGCTGGGATTAAAGGGGTGCGCCACCACCGCCCGGCTAGGGGGAGGAGTTTTTGAGGGCTGAGATTTCCAGGGTGGGGATTGGTGGGATTTCAAGTCCTGAGCTTGGGGCAAGCCCAGGGATTGGTGGGATTTTGAGCTCAGGGATTGGTGGGATTTTGAGCTCAGGGATTGGTGGGTTTGGGTGAATTTTCAAACCTGGAAGTGAAACATTTTACCTTTGACCCTACATCTGCTACCTGCGTTATATACACATTTCTAAATTGCAGTGGCTGCATTCGTCACTTTTAGTGTTGCTACGGCCAGATAACTGGTGGAAACAAGTCAAGGGATGAGGGATTTGCTTAGCCTCCCACTGTGGGAGTCAGTGACTGCCTGGGCTCCCGAATGTGGGCAGAAGCATGACAGTGGAGAACGTGGAAGAAGAGGTTCATCTGTGGAATACGTCTCTACACTGTG
Source organism: Peromyscus aztecus (assembly GCA_902168405.1). NCBI lineage: Eukaryota > Metazoa > Chordata > Mammalia > Rodentia > Cricetidae > Peromyscus > Peromyscus aztecus. Next base: position 11,113 of record CABHPQ010156609.1, on the reverse strand, counting down.
TGAATACATGTCGCTGTGACTGGCTTAGTAAAGAAGCTGACTGGCCAGTTACTGAACAGCGTAAGGTTAGGCAGGCAGGCGGGAGAGCCAAACTGAGAATGCTGGGGAGGAGAAGGGCTGAGTCTGGAGTTGTGAGCAGACACAGAGAGAAGCAAGATGGACGTGCTGTCCTGAGAAAAGGTGCCAAGCCATGTGGCAAAGCCTAGATAAGAAATATGGGTTAACATAAATGTAAGAGTTAGCTAGTTACAAGCCTGAACTGTTGGCCAAGCATTTATAATTAAGTCAAGTAATATTAATACTCCGTGGGAACAGCTTGTAGGACAGAAACTTCCACCTACATTCACCACTTTATGAAAGACAGGACGTAGAAAGAGAGAGGTGTAACTGAAGTCGAGTTTATAATATTCGAAGGCATACCCCAGTGAGCTACTTCTTCCAACTAAGTTTCTACAACCTCCTTCAAATAGTGTCACCATCTGGCAGTCCAAATCTCTGACTCATGAGCCTGAAGGGGACATTTCATGTTCAAGCCCTAGTGTTCTACCTCTGGCCACTCAAAGGCTCATAGCCATCTCATAATGTAAAGTGCGTTCAGTCGGTCTCTGAGAGTCTCCCAAATTTTAATGGTTCCAATATTATTTACAAGTCCAGAGTCTCTATGTAACTCAAGCTAACCTCTTAGCTGTGAACTCATCTAAAGTAAAATCAAAAGGAAATTACATGCTTCCAAAATACAAAGGCCTGGTGTAAACATTCCCATATCAGAAAGGGGAAATGGGACCCAGAAAGGAGGAATAGGACCAACCAGAGCAGGAATGGAACCCAGTAGCACATGCTAAATCCTGTAGCTCCATGGCCAACATCTGTGACATATATGTATGCATGTATGATGTGAGTCCCAATAGGCTCAGACAACTCTGTCCCCAAGACCGTACCATTGGCAATCTACTTGGCCTTCTGCTCACTTGGGTTGGCTCCACCCATCACTCAAATTTTGTTCAACGAATATTCCATGTCCCTAGTGTGTCCATCATCCTGGGGCCTTCATTATACCCTGAGCTTCACTTTCACAGATTTATGCCTTACCTTCTTGGGAGCTTTCTTTAGAGATCCTGCCTCTGCCACACATGGCCTGGCCTCTTCTGATATGCAGAGTTGAGCAGGAATATAATCTGAAGTCTTAAGACAGTGAAGGAGAGCTGGGCGGTGGTGGCGCACGCCTTTAATCCCAGCATTTGGGAGGCAGAGGCAGGCAGATCTTTATGAGTTCGAGGCCAGCCTGGTCTACAGAGAGAGATCCAGGAAAGGCGCGAAGCTACACAGAGAAACCCTGTCTTGAAAAACCAAAAAAAAAAAAAAAAAGATAGTGAAGGAGAAAGATACACAATGAAAGTTGAGATGCCAAGCTTCACGCAACTTTCACTTACTCACGTTGTAGTGCTCTGCTTCCAGGTGTGACAGATCCACTGCCATCTTGACATCAGAGTAACTGATTATTCATGCGTTGTGTAGCAATTTCCTCAGAGATTCATTCCACTCTGCAGGGAACCCTAAGAGGAAGTAAGCAATTCAGTAGTTTTCAGGAAGTCCCTGAAACTGACCATATTCACTGCCACCACTGCCCGGCTATATGCTATTCTTATGGCATTATTAGATTTTTCAGAACCTCAATATAATTACTAACTCTCAATATGCTGAAAGCATTGTTTTATGTATTGAGATTGCTGAACTTATTCCAGATGATTCAAAATTAACTTTGTTATTCATTCAACTACAACAAATAATTAGAAGTAGAAATCATCCCTTGTATTAACACATACCAGATCCCATACAGACCTACCAGGCCCTCTGGCACAAGGTGATGATGAAATGGATCAGCTATTTGTAAGAAATGTGCTAGAAGCTTCAGAATGTCATAAGAAACATTATGTTAAGAGCAAAGGTTTAAAGAAAGATTTTTTTTTTTTAGTCACTTGCCAACAAGCCAAAGACATTATAAGGAAATGTCCTACTTGTTTCTTTGTATAATCAAACTCCATTACATGAAGGAAGTAACCCAGAAGGTACTCAAAGACATGAAATTTGGCAAAGGGATGTGTTTCACTTTGCAGAGTTTGGAAAATTAAAATATGTACACCATACCATAGATACATATTTAGGATTTCAATGGACAACAAATGCTTTAAGTTCTGAAAAGGCTGATTCTGTAATTATACATTGTTAGAAGTTATGGCCACTAATGAGATACCTGTACAAATTAAGACTGATAATGCTCCAGCATATGTGTCTAGTGAAATGAAATAGTTTTTGTATATTATAACATAAAGCATATTACCGGTATACCACATAACCCTACAAAACCAGCAGTTATAGGAAGATCTAATCGAACTTTTTAAAAAATGATTAATAAACAGAAAGGAGTAATAAAGACACCCAGAGATAAATAACACAATGCTTTATTAACTTTAAATTTCTTAAATGCTAATGAAAAAGGAACAACAGCTGCAGACATAGAGTAATAGAAAAAAAAACTGATGAATTAAATCAACCTATATATTTTTAAGATGTATTAAACTCAGAATGGAAACCAGGATATGTGCTACATTGGGGGAGAGGTTTTGCTTTTGTTTCCATAGAAGAAGAAAAACTTTGGATACCATCAAGATTGATAAAGAATAGATTTGAACAGGAGAGCCTTCATGATGAGGAGAGGAGATAGCTAAGAGTCAAATTGGCCTAATGATATAGTATATCTCCAACAGGATAAAATTTCATAAATCTTCCTAAATATTTGTTTTTGTTGTTCTTTATAACTATAAAAGGCAAATGGTCTTTTTTTCCCCCACCGATAGGGTTTCTCAGTGTAGTTTTGGTGCCTGCCCTGGATCTCATCAGGCTTTAGAGCATGGCTCTCTTCTTCTCTAAACCCAAGTATGTTTGTTAAAAGAAAATCCAAAATCTCTGTCTCTGTCAGAAGAGCTAGCTACCTGATGTGGGACAGAAGAAAACCAAAATTTAGGGACTTTTCTATTGCCAATAATCTCATAATCCTTTGGTTTTATTTTAACTATTTAAAACTTTTCATAGACATAAATATTAGTCTAATTTATAAGACTGTTCTGTATATGACATTTAAAATGTCAGCAGTGAGCTGTAGCCATTCATAACAGCGACTTTTGATGTTTCTAATAGAAAATGGGGCCCCACAAGGATGATTCTCTAGGGACTGTGGTAACGCTATTAAGGGGACAAGCACTACCCAAAGTAGTGTCCTGGAGGAAGGTGAGCAGAGCTCCGCATAGCGGCCAGAGGGAGGAAAGTTGATCCTCCCACCCAAGAGAAGCTGGGACATGATATCCCATGTGCCCAGCCGGAAACGCTGGCAAACATTTAGCAGCCGCAGGAGAAGGTCTTGTATATAATATGAAAAAGCTGCTCTCAACTTTACCCCCGACCCTTTTAGAGAGACTTTTGGCTAAATCTGGACATCTAGCTGTAGAGATTGCCAACACAAGATAAAGTAGAGGTAGGAAATCACATGTGCGTACCCAGTTGTCTTTGAAAACATTGTAGACAAGCAAGTCTTCTAGAAGTGACTTGGAAATGGAATTGTTTAGGCCACCTCTAGAAAGACCTCAGGAGCGACGCTCATCCTTGTGTGTTCAGTGGTTAGAGGACCCAGCCGGAGGAAGAAGGGGTCTGGAGCCAGATTGGTCGTGTGAAGAAGATGTCTTTTCTGGTGTTCTAACTATTGTATTGTGTATACGTTTTGTTCATCCCCCTCCTGTGTGTATGTGTGTGTGTGTGTGTGTGTGTGTGTGTGTGTGTGTGTGTGTTTGACAATGCCAAGCATTTTTTTGGAAATATCTTTGTAGATGCTCTAAAGTGCCTGACATATTTTATAAGTAGCAAAACAACACAGCAAGACAACACATTATGCAAATACGTTTTTTGTTAGGATTCATTTGCAATATTGTTTGGGGAGGAATAGCCAAACCCCTCCTGAGTTGACCACATTTGGGCCCTGGTTCCCTGGAGAAGGAGTTGCAGAGCTCTAGCCACTGGGCTCCATGGGTGGAAAAGAAACCACTGTCCCATTGTGTTTGGCTTTGCTGGGTACACAGTACATGTAAAGGACAAAGGAGTCCTAACTTACAACATCTGGTCGCTCTAGATGTTAAAGAGGCTGCCAGTGTACAACCAAGTAGAGGTAGTAGAACAGCACATTTTGCACTTTTTGTGTTAAAAAATTTTTATTACTCTTGTTACATGTGTGCCGTTTATTGGACTGCTATGTACATAGTGGACAACAGTCCTTACTTGAAACATCTGGTCTATCTAGATGTTTAGAAGTGCCCAACTGGTATGTTAAATGTAGAGGTAGTAAAATATCACTTTGTAAATATCTTTTTGCTAAAATTCCTGAACCGCTGCCTTTGGGAGTAGAATTTGAACCCCTCTGTGAGCAGGACTATCTGTACTTGCTCAGTGGTTTGGAGGAAGTGCTGGGAGGCAGTGAGGTCATGTGCTAGTGTGTTTATATGGGACCTTTCAGATGCCATTTCTGTAGATTTGCATTTTTAATTTATTTATTTATCATGTACACAGTGATCTGCCTGCTTGTCTGCCTGCACAACGGAAGAGGGCGCCAGATCTCATTACAGATGGTTGTGAGCCACCATGTGGTTGCTGGGAATTGAACTCAGGACCTCTGGGAGAGCAGCCAATGCCCTTAACCTCTGAGCCATCTCTCCAGCCCTGTCAATTTGCGTTTTGTTTTGCTGGGTGTATACTGTAAATAATGGACAAATCTGTCTGAAATCTTCCGCTTCTAGTCTCTAGATGTTAACGAGGTTGCCAATCTATGATAAAGTAAAAATAGCACATTGTGTACACTGTTAAAATTTATAGGAAAGATTGTTCTGTAAATGATTTGGGGATATGAATTTGTTCAACTATTTCTAAGCATTACATATGCCTGCATTTGTCTACTGGTTTGAAGGCAGAGAGAAGGAAGAAGAAGGTGGGTCGAAGCCCAGATGGTTGTGTTTAGAAGATGCCTCAGATAATAACCTTTGCTTTGCGTACAGTTATTTACCAGTGCAGTGTGGATAACAGACAAGATCTTACATGAAATACCTAGTCTTTCTTGATGTTTAAAAGTGCTTGATACATTTCAAAGTAGAAGTAGTAGAGTAATATTTGTGTAAATAGTTTTGAAAAACTGGAGATACTATGTTTAGAATAGAATTGTTAACCCACCTCTGAGAACAGAGCACCAGCTGTACTTACTTGTTCAGTGGATTGAGGAGGTGGGCGGGAAGAAACTGCAAAAACATTCCCTTAGTGTGCTAGACACCATCAGCTTACCCGTCACCCCATGAGTTAGATACACTTCATTTAACGTTGCTGTTCTGTATATAGTGTACAGTCTGGACAAAGGAATCCTTATTTCATGATCTCTAGTTTCTAGGTGTTGAAGAGGTTGCCAACATGTGACAAAGGTAGCATTAGTGAACTAACACATCCTGTACACCCTGCTAAAGTTCATAGCAAGCTTGTCTTCTGTGAAAGTATCCACGTGACCGGTGCCCGTGTCATGTGATACAGGGGAGGGGCTGGAGAAAAAGAAGGATGGAGACCAGAATGTTCTCAGCAGAAGACACTTTGAGATCTAACCACTGTTACATGAGTGTGGTTTCAACACTGCTGTGTATATAGGGAACAAATTTATGTCCTCATCTGAAACATCTAGTCCTTCTAGGTGTTTAGAAGTGCACAAAGTATATTAAAGGTAGATAATAATACATGTTGTAAATTCTCATTTAAACTCATGGTGAAACGCTGTCTTTGGGAAATGGAATGATAAAACCAGTTCTGAGCAGCACAGACTTGTGCTGGTTTGGGGAGAGGAAGAAAGAAAGCGTATGAAGGAAGAAAGAAAACTTACTAATGTAAGTTTTGGTAATGCAAGATTAGCCATTGTCCCTTTTATCTGTGTGTTTTATTTTGTGATAGATCGTGTATACAGAAGATAGACAAGTCCAAATATGTGGTGCCCAGTCTTCCTGTACGGTAAAGAGACTGCCAGTGTGTGACCAAGTAGAGTTAGTGAAAAGACATGGCTTAAAGTTGTGTTAAAATTCGTAGGAAAAAAAAAAAACTCTTAAAACCACTTAGGAAGTGAAATTGTTAATATCCCCACACAACATGACAGTTATAAACCTGACCTCTGCGTTAAGAGCGATGGGAGAGGTTCTAGACTGGAACGTTGTATTTATAAGTCTGTTACGTTTGTGCAGTTTCTTTACCACACTGCACTGTGCATATGCTGGGGAAACTGGAGTGCTACTGAAAACATCTAGTCTTTAGACTTTTAAGCGCATAATAGACTTGCTGTGGTAATGCACGCCTTTAATCCTAGGCTGAGGCAGGTGGACCTTGTGAGTTCCAGGCCAGCCAGGGCTACACAGACTTTATCTCAAAATAGTAAGAAAATGTGCATAATGGACTGGTAGGGTGGCTCAGCAGGCAAAGGTGCCTGCCACCCAGCAGGTGATGACTTTGATCTCCAGGATCCACATGATAAAAGGAGAAAACTGATTCACAAATTGTCTTTTAGCCTCCAGACAAGCACAGTGGCATGCACGTGCCCACATGCACATGCTACTTCATAAATGTAAAAAATGCACAACATGATAAAAATCAAGGGTTACCAACACCCTTTAAGGGTTGTTATTTCATAGGAATGGTTACACTGGGGGAATGGAATTGTTAAACTTGGTCTTTCTAGAAAGTAACTGCCAATCCCATGTTCCATAATGAGAAGAATCTAAAAGACGTGCCCTTCCCATCTCTGGAGACTCTCAAAGCCCGGGAGCACAGACCTGTTCGCATTTTCATGTGTCAACAGATGACCCTCAGATGAAGGTGTAGTCCGGCTGAATTTTGCACTTTAGGTTATTAAGGGAGGGTAGAGGGAGGAGCAGGTCATAGTATTTCCTTAAAGGTGAGGCTTCTCCTGCGGCTTTATTTAACCCAAGTCACATAACAAACAATGGTGGGCTGGAGAGAGGGCTCAATGATTACAACCATTGGTGCTCTTCTAGAGGACCTGGGTTCAATTACCAGCACCTATATGGTGCTCATAACCTTCTGAAACTCCAGTTCCAAGGCATCTCACACCCTCTTCTGACATCTATGGGCACTCCAGTTCCAAGGCA
>CABHPQ010156607.1:0-13920 GCA_902168405.1 Peromyscus aztecus | reverse complement strand
GCAAGAGAAGGAAATACTGGATAATAGATCTTCCAAGTCACACATTCCTACCACAACATTGATATCCTTACTTAAATGCCTTAACATTGATTGTCTGTCAGGTCACTGGGATAATGAAGACAATCCAGAGCTTACTTAGTGCCCTATGAACTTTGACTTGGATCAGGCATTAGCTTGTAGCATGTGACTGGGCAAAAAGACAAAATAATATGAGAAAGAGAGAGAGAGAGAGAGAGAGAGAGAGAGAGAGAGAGAGAGAGAGAGAAGAGAGAAGAGAGAGAGGCATGCAAACACACAGAGATACAGACACAGACAGCAAACAGGAAGGCAGAGAGAAAGGCACTTATGTGCACATGCATATGTACACAGAATGGAAGGGAGACAGAGACAGAGACAGAGAGAAGACAGAGATAGGCACAGAGAGATACATATACAGAAAGACACAGAAAAACATATAGGCATACAAACACTGCCAGATATTTTTCCCATACTAATTATAGACATGTCATTATTCATATGAATTTTGGTTTAGTAAATAATTTTAAAAGCTGATAATTGCACAGGAGATGACTTAATGATGGTGCCCCACCCCCACTTATACAAACTCTCTGATATATTGTATTTCTTTGTTTCTGCACTTCTGGAGATTGAACCCAGGGCCATGCACATTCTAGATGCATGCTCTCCCATTGAGATGCAGCCCTAGCTCCTGAAATTTCAAGTATCAATGAAAGTGAAACATATACATGTAGAGACAGGAAAGAGACTGAAAAAAAAACTACTCAAAAAAGGTTGACATCTTCTAAGATAGCCTCCTTAGATGGGATAAGGAAGATCATTTCTAAAAAGTTCTTAGGAAGGCTTTACATAAAGCAGTAGGCTGGGGATATGTTCTCAGTCAGTCACACTTGGGCTCGGTGGAAGATGACTGGCTCCATCAAACATCTTGTCAGAAGAATCTTGGCGTTGCTAAGGGATGTTAGCTGCTGAGCTGCACTCGCTGTTCTTTTGAATCAGATGTTCATTGTGGTTGAACTCTTCACCATGCACCTTGGCACGTCTGATTGCTCGGGGACAGCTCCTGTCTTTCCTTCTTCCCTTCCTCTTTCTCTCCTCCCCCTCTTCACCCTCCTCTCAATCATCCTTCTCCCTTTCCCTTCTCCTCCTCCTGACTCTTCTTCCTCTTCTCTCATCTTCCTCCTTTGCCCTTCTCTTCGCTCTTGTTTCCTTTCATAGTTACCCTCAATTTCTCCTCCATCTCTAGCCAAGTGTGTGTGTTTATTGTTGTGCAAACGTAGCTGAGATGACAGCTGCTCTCTTCTGCTTCAGCTCAGTAATGATTTTATCATCAGCCTATAGTCCATAATGTTATGCTAAAAACCTCAGTGTGCACAAAAAAAAATGTATTAGGAGGATTCTGGTAATGTCTCAAGGCTGTTTGATAGGAACACATTCTCTAAGGTATTCCACATTCAAAATACCTTTACCTTAAACAATGGCTTAACTGATGCTCACAGATGCTTCATAAGACTTCTGCCATTATCCATATATTGTCTAAATGGATTATCCAGGGCTACACAAAATCAGTAGAAAGAACTAATACAGGGTCTTGTGAGCTCCAGGTCAGCGTACAAACCTCTACTTCATGTACCTTCCACTGCACAGCATCCAGTAAGGAACCCCGTCCATGTGCACCATGACTTCAGTGTTCTGTGAGGGTGGTGGGGATTGTATGCCCATTAGCATAGTAGCAAAATGATGAGCAGCAACCTGGATACTTCTCACAGATTTCCAAGGGAGAGTGGGCTATCGAGTTTGGAGTTCATGAGATTGGTGTGGTGCCTGCTGCACTAAGAGGGCAAGCAGTTTAGAGTTTATGGTTTGGATGGATGAAGTAGTAGTTCTTCTGTTGCATGAAAAGGATACAAGGAAGGTTTTCTAACAAGGCTGGTGAGGCATGAAAACATACGACACAGCCCACACGCTATCTTCTATCATGACTTAGGCCCAAAGCCCTATGTTCTGTGGACTGCCTCCTCCTTTTCTTTTATTGTAGGTGCTACTTGTGGGAACACACATCCACTTCATCCAGCCCATCTACCAACACAGTGAAGTTCACGAAAAGGACAATCATTTTCATGTGTAGTCCAGCTACAGGCCATCAGTACAGTCTTCAGAAAACCCCAGGCCTCAGAGAAACCCACACTACTAGGAATTCAGTCCATGCTTTGCAATGTTCTCATCTGCTTCATTAAATGCTCTTACAGCTGTGCTCAGAGTGACACGGTTTTATCAAACAGTACAGGCAAGGATTTCCTCACTGATATATCAGAGATATACTTGTATATATTTGTGGGTATATACATACATATGCACAAATATGTATGTATGTATGTATGTATATATATATATATATATATACACAGAGAGAGAGATACATATCTATCTATCTAAATATATTTATCATTCCATAGATTTTATGAAGATTAACTAATCCTTATAGAAATTTATTGCTGACATACCTGGCCAGTCTGGAGGCCTTTGTTTCATTATGTATGGTGGGATACATCGCAATATTGTTCTGGAATTTGAAATGTCGTTTTCAGGGTTATGTAAACAGATTAAGGATTCTAGAAACTTGATTATAACCGTGTTTAGTAACCAGCAACTAAACAAATAATATATATTAATTAAATATAGTTCATCATGTGAATGCTTATTTAAAATATTTCCTTAGATCAATGCATGCATTAAAGTAAGTTATAAGCCACATATGTAAATTTAAATTTTCTCGTATGTTCATTTAAAAAAACATGAAAGTAATAGCTATAATTATTTTAACAATATATTTAACTATTGTATCTAGAATATTAACCTTTTAATAGTAATCACTATAAAATTTGAGATATTTAAATTTTTTCGAAACAAAAAAATAGTTTAACGTAAATGCATAAGCAATCAAACTTGCATCCTTTCTCCTTCCTTCCTTTCTTTCTTTCTTTCTTTCTTTCTTTCTTTCTTTCTTTCTTTCTTTCTTTCTTTCTTTCTTTCTTTTATTTCTCTCTTTTCTTTCATTTTGTGCTTGGGATTGAACGAAGGCCATTTTACTCACTAAACACACACTCTGCAGCTGAGTTATACCCCAGTGTCAGAACACAGTCAAAAGCATGACACACGATGAGCAATGCCAAAGGGAACTGTCAGAGAGGCTCCAGGAGAAAAGACAGGGGGCCTTTACCTCAGATGCATTTTGTTTCCTGGATTGTTCTTGGGTGTGATTTCCTGCCTCCTGTGATAAACATTTCCTTCAACTTATAAGACATGTTTATTCTTGTTGACTGTCAGAACATAGCTATAGAACCCAATCTGGTGAAAGGGTATGCTGAGTGCTGTCCTCAGTGTACCCCGATCTGGATATGGCCTTCTGCTTTCTTTCATGCTTTCCTAGATATAATCTATTGTATGCACCAGGCAACTGGGTTTAAATTGTTCTGTCCTGAGAAAGTTCTGGGAAAGGGATGCTCTTTTAATATTTACTATGTGCTGACTGACATTTATTTACACGTTTTTTCTGATCATGAACTCTAACAACCTTTCTTGGACACACCTCTCATCCCCTCCTCTACAAGGGTAAGTTCTCCCATGGGGGGACAGACAGCAAAGCCTGGTACATTCAGTTGAGGCAGGACCCAGCTCCTTCCCAAAGTAGAAAAGAGGGAAGAGGGATTTTATAAGTAAAGGGGGTCAAGATCATGATAGGGAACTCTACAGAAACAACTCAACCAAGCTGGTAGGAACTCATGAACTTTAGACTGACAGCTGTGGAACCTGCATGGGACCAGACTAGACCTTCTGCATATGGGAGACAGTTGTGTAGCTTGGTCTGTTTGTGGGGCCCCTGGCAGTGTGATCAGGATCTATCCCTGGTTCATGAGCTGGCTTTCTGGATCCTATTACCTATGGTGGGACATGTTGCTCACCTAATGTCTTTCTAATAAATAAAATTTAAAGAGTTAAATTTAACTTTAGTACCATAGAATCATTTGAGGATGTTTTATTGTAAACGTCTCTGCTGTATGTAAAAAAAAAAAAAAAAAAAAAAAAAAAATGAAGCTTAAGAAAGCTGAAAAGTTCAAAGTTAGCCTCTGGTAGATTCATCCAGCCCACGGATGGAGACCTGAGTTCAAACACTGCAGGCTTTTCTTTGTGTTACACTTTTCTCAGTGTTTCAAGTCCTCTATACCCTCCCCTATGCCCTATGTTCCCCATCTTGCACACATGGGACCACAGGTAAGGCTTGACGCCTCCTGGTATTAGGAACATTGACGTCTCTTTTGTTCAAATAGCACAGATGATAAGGAGCTGAGCCAAGTGTCTATTAGAGTTTTGTCTTGCTCAATCTGGCACCCGCAATAAATCACGTCAGTGTGGATTCTAAATTCATATGTAAGTTGCATGAATATCTTGTTATAAAAACAAACCAAGACAATAAAAACAATCCCAGTATTGATTCCTGTTCTCCAGGAAGTACCATGTCCTGAGTATACACCATGGCACTTTTCTAGATAATTCCCTTGAATTAATTTGTTTAATCCTCACAAGGATATGGTGGGAAATATCATTAATGTTGCTATTTGATGTATAAGGGGAGGGCACATGGTACATAAGAAACTACCATAGAAGAACTGGGATTTAAACCCAAGCAATATTGATTATCTGTCAAGACCATGTATAGCTCCCCCACCCCCACCCCCCAAACCGATAAATGTATTAGTCCCAAGTGACTCAAAATTACATTTTTGTTTATTTATTGTGTGTGTGTGTGTGTGTGTGTGTGTGTGTGTGTGTGTGTGTGTGTGTGTGAGGACAATTTGCAGAGGTTGGTTCTTTCCTTCTACCATGTGAGTCCTGAGGATAACACTCAGATCATCAGCTCTGGTGAGTGCATTTACTTGCTGGCCATCTTGCAGGCCTCAAAGTGAACTTTAAGTATAAATATATGAGGTTGGGAATATGGCTTAGTGGCCAAAGTGCTTCATTTACAGGCATAATAACCTGAGTTAAGAACCCTAGAACCCATGTAAAAGCCAATCACAGGAGCACAACTTACCAAACTCTTGCCTCCACATGTGTCTGTCTACACATGTTCACATACACACATATTCCCTTGCCCCATTGCACCTCCTATATAAATAGTAAAGTAACATAGACACTGGGCCTGGTTAGTTTGTCACTGACTGGAGTCAGGTCGTAAGCACCTATTCCTGACCGAGGGCCTTGGTGGAGCAGATTCAACACAAGCAAGGCTCAGCCCTGCTCACAGGAAGTAGGTATTGGACCTTCTTTAGGGTCATTGAATCTGAAGAATTTAACTAGTGGTATCACCTATGTCTTCCCAGTTACTAGCCAGAGCCCTGAGACTGACTTCTCACTGGTGGTGGGAAACGCTTTGGGCTCTATGTGGACACCACAGCCAAGTCTACATTCCTCTTTCATAACAGACCACCTTCAGGAGTTCTCCAAGTGCTCTAGTGTCCAGGTATTGCCTTCCTCATATGTCAGTTGGAAATGCTCGCTCTCTTGCTCTCTCTCTCCCACCCCTCAATCTGTTGCTCCTGCTCTCACTCTCTTTCTCTCTCTTATCCTCTCCCTCTCTCTCACACTCTCTCTCACTCCTTTCTCTTTCTCTCCCACTCATAATGACCATTTATCCTGAGATTAGCCTTCTCAAGAGTGAAAGAGGAGTTCAGAGGCTTTATTTAAATAAACTTTCAAAGCCACCATATCATATTTTGTTTAATCTGTAGGATGTCATCAGGGGACTCACAAATCTATACTGTCTCATTATGTTGTCAAGTACATGAGAGCTAGGTAGGAATTACACTCAAGTGATTTGTTGCTACTGTTGGAAAAAAATGAAACGAGAATGGTTGTCTCTGCAAGTTCAGTCAATGATGCACACCTGTGCCCTGTGTATTCACATGTAGTACTGCTCAGGAGCACACTGCTATCTGTAGCTATCCAACACTGGTTGCATTTCCTTATAACCACACCCACTTTGTCTGTGAAAGAACATGGTGATATGTTTCATGATGTTGGGAGATCATCCATTGAGATCTGAAATTCTCCTTTCATGACTGATTGATTTTCCTATCTTAAATAACCAACACAGACATTTTTGTATCATAAAACTAAACAATGAATTTGCTCAGGGTTCCACAGCTACCTGGACACAAGTTAATGGCTCTGTGTGTGTGCATGTTCATGTGCTTGTGTGTGTGTGCCTGTATGAGTGTATGCAATGTGTAGTGTGTGTGTGCATGCATATGAATATGAATTTGCATATGTGTGCATGTATGTCCTCTCATGCATGTATGTGTGTGTGTGTGTGTGTTTGCATGTGCACATGCTTTTGTGTGTGTGGATGTTTCTGTTTGTGTGTACTGTATGTATGTGTGCATGCATTTGTTTGTTGCATTTGTACATATCTGTGCACTTCTGTGTGCATGTGTGTATGTGTGCATGCATGCATGTGTTCGTGTGTGTGCTCACATCACATTTCATAAGAATAAACATTGCTCTTGTTTTATTCTATTTAACCTTCAAATATTTCAAAGAGAAGCCATCCTGTAGTAGTCAACACCAGTATGAATGAGCTATCAGCTTTAAGGTTAGAGAGGGAGATGGCATCAGGTATTATGAATTGTAAGAAACAGACAATAACAAAAACTATGAAAAGTGGAAGGAAGCAGGGTTAAAAGTGAACACTTTCAGGGACGAAGGGAGCACAGGATCTGCCTAATTTTTACTGTTCCATGGAGGAGGGTTGCTTTGAAAAACAGGCCAATCATATAAACTGCCTGACTGCCAGAACCAGTGTGTTATAAAGGTGCTTGTTATCTGTGAAGCTCTGTGTTAGCCATTTGCTTTATTCTTATCTCTTTTTTTTCTGTGAGGAAGATAAATAATTACACTCTCATCCAAGTAGGTGGTGCCGTCTGTGAAAACGTTCTGCTCTGGTGACTATGGTCTTGGTGTTCTTTAAAAAGAATTTTCTATCAGAGGAGACTGCGAGTTGTCACAAAGAGGAATTCTTTACCTCCTTGAGTGCTCGCTGCCGTTTTGAATGTGCCCCTGCTTGGTTTGCAGAACTGAAGGTGGTCAGGCATGAATGATGTACTGTTTAGCTTAGTGGGGAGCATGGCTTAAATAGCTCCATTCAGCACATTAGCCCAATACTGAAAGACCTGCATATTTTTAATAAGGTGAGAAACTATTTGGTGGGTAGTCTTACTAGAAGACTTCCACTGGTAGAAGAGGTGTCCCGGACCCTATTGTTCTCTTGATTGTCACAAACTGTACTGGAGACTGATGTTTTAGAATGGTGTCTTTTAGCTTCAGTATAACTGGCATTGAGTAGCTTGGGGAATCTTGAAATTCAAAGAAAGAATAAGAACTGCAGGATATACTTTATGTTTGGGATCTGTAGTTCAAGTCCTATTTGTCACCAAAAGAAATAAACTCCCCAAATTTGAGTTACTGAGAAAGCCAGCGAGCTGATGCTTGGATCATTCTTCCTTCCGCTCCCCTCATCGTCTCTCCTCCATTCACCCCAAGCTTCTTTCCTCCCTCTCTCCATCTTTTCCTATTCCCCTTTCACATCCTTTCTCCTCCATTTTCTGTGTTTTCAATGCCACGAAGAGTTTCATTTTTATACCTTTTTAAATTCCATCCTTACAAAAATCTCCAATTTTATTAGCAGAATATAAAAAACTCTGCCTGTGTGCACACCTACATAATGGCCGTTCTTCTGATATATAAAATGTTCTCTTCTCAGAGGAAAAAATCCTCACACAGAAAAGGCAATGGAATATCTAATCTCCCTTCACTTTCTAATTACTGTGTTTCCTAATTCCAATAAAATTAACCTTCAGAGTTCATAGTGAAATCTAGTTCTATTTCAGTGTTCATCATTTTAGTAAGCAAACCAGTTTTTTTTTATCTAAAATCATATTAAAACTGTCCATCTTATAGGATTAAGGATTAAACACTACAAGAAAAGTCATATTAAATATTGATTATTTTGAGTAAATCATAAAACACTGTTCAAGTGTCTTAAATACTCAGAGTGTTCATCTAAAAGATTGAATGGTACATTTCAATTTCCTGATGGCTCCATCAGTCTATGTTTTTATAGTTCACACAGTGCCAACTCTTGCGTTTGGTTCTGTGAGAGAAGCCACCATTTAGTCTTGGAAGGCCAGAGTACTCAGTGGATTTGCAGTTTCCTTCTTTCATCCTTCAAATGATGTCTACAATGGTTAGTTCACACAGAAGCACAATAAACTAATGGGTATCCAAATAGAAAAGAACTTTAAAAATTAATTTTTTTCAAGTTTTGAACAAAAAAGAAATGGGTATTTGCTAACTTTACCTGCAATAAGATTCAAGCCTGCAAAAAAATACCCAGTTGTACATAGTTACCTTCCCAGGATTTCAGAAAATAGCATGTCGTGGTTACAAGCGATGGATTAGACAACCAGCTGGGAGAAGAAGCATTAAAGGAGCAGGGTGAAGAAAGTGGGTATCAGGGAGGATGGGAGTAAAAAGAAGAGATTGTAGATTTCAAGACCTGTCCAAACAAATGATATAGACACATCACCAACATCATAGATAGATTCAAAAAATGGTTCAAATAAACATAACAATAACTGTGGGAATATTTGTATACCTATAGTTAGAGCCAGGCAGCAGGAAATAGAATGGACTGTAGACATCAGCCAAAGTTTTTATACCTAACAGGATACCATTCAGTTTTGCTATTCCACTTTCATATCCTGTGGGCCCCTCCATTTCCTTTATAAATATCCTGAAGTCTTATACTTTCCTAAGCATTTCTGACCTCATCAGTCCTATCCAGCCATACCAGGGAGTACTGTTTCTCTGTCCTTCAATGGATCTCTTTCCTATGCTCTCTACTAGGTGTCACCATAGAGCCTAGCCTCTTGACGCACCTGGCCATCAAAGACACACAAAAACCCCCTGGGATTTCGCTGAACATTTCAGGTAATAAAAGTGTTCGAAGCAAAAAAAAAAAAAAAATGCTAACCTGTAACACAGCTGTTCTGTACTGCTTTGGGGATGCCCCACTGTTTGCAATTCTGGTTTTTAGTGTAAACAAAGCTCCCTTCCTTTGTCAAAACCTCTCCCTGCTCATTTCCTTTTCTACCTCCACCAAAGAGATGCTGTCCTGTAATAAGAATGCAGATGGTATCTTCGTGAGGTCTGTGGTCAGGCTTCCCATTATCAAATAAAGCCGAGTACTGTGTTTGGAGAAGCTGATCAATAACAGTATTAGCTGAGTAAACAGTGTTGAGTTGGGGAAATCATTCCTGAGTTTACTTTTGCAGTCTCTACAACTGCACACAATTATAGAATCAGCAAATGCTAGGATGCTCATTGTTTGAATATTTCTACTCCAATACATGCATATCCACCTAGAGATGTCTTTAAACTACTTTGATATACCACGAAGTGCAAGAAAGAAAAATACTACATACCTGGAGGGAACATGGCAGTAATTTAAAAGCGCATTTTCCTTCAACTAAATCTTCAGGCCAAAATGCTGACAGACTTTTACATCTTGATCTTTTACAAGAAGAATATATAGATAGGATGCTACTGAGACCAAAAATGAATATATGTAAGAAATATCTATATTATCACTGTTATTTAATTTTTTAAAATTACTTTATCATGTTGGATTATATCCTCAAAAGCAGATAGACACTACACAGAATTACAAATTATTTGAAATCTAGAAGCCTAAATATGCAAATTTCTGACAGTTCTGTGAAATTTTTACATTTCAGTTTTCTTTTCTTCAAGTGACTTCCAGGGAAGCAGTCTAGTTGTGGAATGTGTGGGTAATGTAGAGAACACAGGACATTTAGCAAACACTGTCCACATACTTAAAGATCTTTAGGCTTGGCAAATATGTGACATTGAATGACTGTGGTTTCTGGATGCTGCTTCTTGACCCAGAAAGTATGAAGGCATAGATCATTCTAGCTGCACTGCATGCCAAGTAGTGCCAGCTGTTTACACATGTCCTTTAGCTGTGGTTGGCTTGGTTATGAAGGATAACAAAGAAATGAATTCTGGGAAATTGATTCTGGGAAGCAACCACAGCTGAACTGTTAAATAATAATAATAATAATAATAACAACATAATAATAATAATAAACCACAATAGCTCTAGGCTACCTTGTGTATACTGTATAGGGCCATAAAAATCATGGGCTTTAGGTGCAAATGGAACTCAGAGCATCTAAATTGCTTATATCTTTGACAGATCTTAGAAATACTCAATATGGCTGCCAGCAACCTTAAAATTTTAAGGAAATGCACAAACCTATGCTGTGTCTCATGGAGCTGGGACGAGGTATTGGCTACTAAGAGAGCTTGAACTAAATCAACTTGACTTCTAATAAGGCTGTGCCTGCTTGCAATGGTTCTGAATGTGTGTGCACATTCGTGTGTGTGGATTTACATACGTGTGCAACTACATGTGGGTATCAGAGGATAGCCTTATGTGTCTTTATTCCATTACCATCTACTTTTGTTCTAGTTGTGTATGTTTGTGTGTCGGCTCAAGTGCACATTTGTGAATGAGTGTGTGTGTGTGTGTGTGTGTGTGTGTGTGTGTGTGTGTGTGTGTGTATCTTTGTCTGTGTGTGTTTCTCTTTTGAGACAAGGTCTTTCATTGCCCTGGAACTCACTGAGTAGGCAAAGATGGCTGGCAAGCAAGACATGGAGACTCATCTTTGTCAGCCTGCCCTGAGACTGAAGGTGCAGGTTGTCATAGCCAGAGGACTGAACATAAATTCTGGGGATCAAACTGAGATCTCCATCTTCCAAAGCAAGCACTTTCCCGACTGGGAGGGACTCTATAACAGCTTCTACTTATACAGGAGGACAAGGGCTTAGACTTCCTGTGCAAAAAGCATTATATTTCACAATTATGAATACTTCTATGCATTTGCTTAATTTTATATTGTATCTAGTTCTGGATTTGTACAAATTTCACTCCAAAATTGGTAAGCATTTAAGAGAAAGCCAAAAATTCACAACACTTAACTTACCTTAAAGGGTTAAGGCACTAGTTCTGTTCCCAAAAGCAGAGTACCCGTGACCCAATTCTTTTACTACTGCTTCCACACTTTGAATTGTCACACAGGGGATTGATGTCAACATGAATTTTGGAGGAACATCAACATTCAAACCACTGCAAACGTAATCTCAAGGGGCCTTTGTCCCACAAATTGATTCATTCAGTTCATACGCTATCAATGGATGTGCTAGTTAATGAACATTGCATGCTCTCTGTAATTTTTTAGTTCACTTTCTTTTTGACATCATTTTTAGCATTGCTGTTGAATATATGCATGAAACACGATTCTCACATCAAATTTTGTGGATATGAATTTAATATGTTTTTCTCTCTCTGCTTTCTTAACTTGACTTTCAGAATTTTGTAGAATATTCTCCTACCCGAAAGGTCATCTTTGTACAAGATCCACTAATTGAGCTGGTACAAGCCCAGTAAGAAAGCTGACCTGAAAATCTATCCAAAATAATTTAATCTTTTATCCTGAAGGAAAAATTATAACTCATGTTTCACTTTAAATCCCCTCATGACTGTATTCCCTCTCCCCTCCACCATACCTAGTCTTATCTGCCTATACTGACTCAGCCTTGTATATTTGATCTAGTCCTGGAAATGTCCTGTGTGACTTATCAGCTCTAAGTCCTTATACTTTCTGATCCCTCTGTCTGGCACATCTCACTGTGAGTGACCACCCATTTCCTAGGTATGATATCAGTTTCTGACTACTCTGAGAAGCTTTTGTAGACGTCCAAAGTTGTTCTAGGTGCCTATCCTGTGATGGAATAAGCATCTCAACATTCTTTTATGGTATGTAGAAATTATCATTTATGCTATGGCCATGATGGTGTCTTTCTTCTCACAGAATGTAAAAGTCAGGACTATGTATAACTCATTTTATCCTAGTCTACCTTCTTCACCAGAGTGCCACTGTCTTCTAACCTTTGAACAAACAAAATGCAAAGGTTAAGCTATGAAAACTCTAAGTTTTAGGGCAAAGGGAAACAGCAAAGTCAAATGATAAATGCAAATTACAGCACTGCTGATGCAAATTAAACTAGAGATCAGTCCTGAAGAAATCTTTCAGCAGGTAGAGGTCATGGAATATAAACCTATCAATCTGCAAACATGCAAATTTAATAAGATTTTTTTGTAAATATTCATATTAAACAAAAACTGAATATAACTCATAAGAAATACCCAATTATCAGTTATTCAAGTAGAGCCTTTGCAATAGAATGGACCAATGGGCAGCTGTGTAGCAGGAACAAAGCAGAAGTCTTCCTTGCTTTGCTTCTGCATGTGTGCTACACAGTCCTCACGCCATTCCAGGTTGTACCTGTTTAACTCATGAACCACTACCTGTTAGGGAGGATCCAATTTTCATCATGTCTTAGTTTTCTTTTTTGTTTTTCAGTGTTGGGCATTGAACCTAGGGCCTTGCCCAGACTCAGCAAGTGTGCTACTATTGAACTACACATCCAAACTTACCCTTTTACTAGTAGTGTTTTTTTTTCCTCAAACATGTCTGAGTGTTAAGTATATCCACAAACAAAGTTCTAAAATCAAGAGGACAGGAGTACAGACCATCCTGTCCTTCTCCTGAAGCACATGTAGCTTTCATTTCCGGGTGGTTTGTGTTGCTGTCTCTCTGGCTATGATTCGAGCTTCATTCCTTTACTGATTTGATCTCTGTAGGGTTTTGAAATGTTGTTAATGTCATTTACCTGAATCCTTATTTCTAAACCACATACATTTTAGTTCATACTGACAACCTCCACTTAATCAGCTGCCTTACCCCTCTCCAGCTTGCCTTGCTGTTCCATTACTGATTTTATTGGTGGCATTGCCAGTCTTGCTAATTTGAACTGTGTTCTGTGAAGCAGGAAGAATTCTGTCCCTGGGTCCTTCCTCACAGGACCATGCCAGACACCTGGCAGAGTGACAATAAAGAGGAGAGGAGATTAGTCTGTCTCCTGGGGAGAAAGAATTCCACTGGGCAAAAGCAAAAGACATTCCACAAGAATTCAAAGACATAAATACTTCTGTAAATATTTGCACGTGTTCATAGTGATTATTTGACCGACTGATTTATTATCAGCCATTCCATCAGAATGTAATGTGGGCAAAGACACAGGATTAATTCAAAAGCACTTTGGAATCTAATAAAAAAGATTTGACTTAGACTATGTATGTTGTCCAAACATAGGCAAGTCATGTGGGAACCCTAAGTTACATATCTGTCATTTGTATCAGAAAAAAATATTTATTTATTCATTTATTAATTACTTATTTTGTGTTACTGAAGTTGAATTTGATCCTTGTACATGTCCATGCTATGTATGTATTCACTACCATTGAAATATATCCACAGCCCTCTTTTTAGAATTAATTTGAGGCCAGGTCTCACAAAGTTGTTCAGATTGGCCTTTGAACTCACAGCCCAGGCAGGTCTTAAACTTATAATTCTGCATCAGCCTTTTATCATCTCAGAAAATTTTGATATCTTAGGTTCCTAGAATAGGTCTGAATCTCTCTATTTAGTGAAAAAGCAATCTTCCCACTTAAAAAATACATATGCATTAGAATTTAAGCACGCATTTCTGTGTTTATCCATCAATAGCATTTATAAGAAAAAATCATAGTGGAATAGTTTAGGTCAAAAATGTCAATGAATTTAATGAGTATATTCATTATCTTATTAAGATCTTGTAAATATTGACTTTAAGAAGCACAGGTTAATATAAAAAAAA